>ML783735.1:1808955-1825221 GCA_009831015.1 Picea engelmannii
GTCCCCTATAAATTTGCAAGTGGAAAACCCCAATGGAAATAACTCCTCCAAAAAATGTGGGAAGAAGCCTTCAAAGGATCAATCATCAAGCAAGGTATGAAGTCATCACCTCAAAGCCTCCAAAGGCTCAACACTTACCCAAAGTTATGTAACGTTGCATCATCCAATAGCCAAAAAGGGTTGATGTCAAGGGTGGTGTTACCCTCCTAAGGGGGTCGACCTCCTCAAGGACTCACCCAAATCTCCTCAAAAGTAGGGCGAGTCACCTAAAAATCATGATGATGATGCCTATGAAAGATCTCGGGCATATGACAACTGAAAATGGGGAATCCATCCTAGGGTTAGCTAACCCTAGTAATGTTGTGGCGGCAATAAATGATGATCTGACACATGTATAATGGTCTGAGCCTATGGCCTACCTTACCAATCACTAAGTCTAAATTGTCACTTGTATTTGTATTATTCATTTATGATATTAGTAATATATCCTCAAGTGATGACTAATGTTTTAGTTAAGATTGCCTAGCCTAGTCATCATGCATGATTTTAGGATCTAGAGAAAATATCTCTATGAGGTGGCCTCACCCATTGTACTATAAATATGTAACATTGGTGTGAATACAATAGAGGTTGGCTAGTGAGCCTTTTCCACCATCTTGTTGTTCTTATGCATATTTTATCAATTGGTATCAAAGATTCTTTGTTTTATCAATTGGTATCAAAGATTCTTTGTTTTATCAATCGGTATCATAGCTTCTTTGTTTCATCAATTGGTATCAAAGCTTCTTTGTTTTATCAATTGGTATCAGAGCCATGGTGAAAATTGTGGAGGAAGAGAATTGGTGATGGATCGAGGAAGAAAGGAAGAATTCTTGACATCAACCTAGATCTCTTCAAACTCAAGAGCAACGGTACTGAGTGCAGTTTTGTTTTGAGGACTGTATCACAGACTGTATCGAGGACCGTATCGTGGACCATTTCAAGGATTGTATCATGGACTATATCGAGGACTGTAACACAGACAAGATCGTATTAATATAGTCTGCCCAACATTCCGTAAAATTTCTTATAGATCTTCCAAAAGAAATCTGGTTATTGTCCATTACATGGAGATCGCCCAAGAGAAGTTGAGCACTTGACTGGTTATGCCATGAGTCTTGGCCATTAGAGTGCTTGACATTGAAGAGGAATCTCAATGATTCACTCATCTCATCAACCATATTCTCAACATTTTTTCTCATCCAAGATCTCCACATCGAAACTCGTTGTTAGATGCCATCGATTGACATTTTCTGATGAGATCCTGCAGCGATCTACACCAACATAATACAGATCTATTTTTAGTCTGGATTTATTTTTTGAGGAATGTATTCAAGGAGAGTGATGGACCAGTATGGAGGAATGATGCAGGACATTTTCCCAAGTTAAAGACAGTGATTCGGTACCTGCAGTAAACAGTTCAAGAGATAATTTTTCATGTCATGTTGTTTATATGAATGTTCTATGTATTTATAATGGAGGAATCCCAATTTCTATGTGAATTGGGGATTACGAATGCATGTATAAATCTAGGATTTCTTTGAGAGAGAGGTTCTTTGTTCATATAAACAACAATACTCTGTTATTTTCTAAGTTTTTTGTTGACCATCTCAAATCATGAATTAGATAATTCATTGAGCATTGAATGGCATATGTATTAGAACAGAGTTGTTGAGATGTGTGACAGTGATTTAATCTTCCATTGATATTAGAAAATTTGAACTTGTGTTAGAGGCAATTGTATAAGGAATAACACCCAACATTATTGTATTAGAGACTGGTAATTATATGCCCAGATCGATGATTAAATAGGCTTGCACACATTACAACCAAAATTCTTGCGTGGAGCTACATGTGGAAATGCACCCAGTCTACACAAAACAAGAATGAATGCATTGTCATGGACGAAAGAATCGTTGATCGAAATGACTTTAGGGTTATTGTTGGTTAAATAGAAATATTGTTTGGAATCTCTATGTATATCTGAGATAAAGGTGGATAGAAAATGGAGCTATTCATAAAGGTTCAGAGTCAAAGACTCCCTAAAAATGTGTTAATCTATTATTAATAAGCAAAGAAGACTACGCATCTAGATACGCCACACAGAGATCTGCCATTTGTAGATATGCCATAAAGAAATCCGCCATATAGCGATTTTCCACACAGAAATATGCCAGATCACGAGAGAATCAACATAAAAAGATGGAGATGAAGAATTTCATGTAGCTGCCTTTGATGCATGAAGGAGGAGAGCATGTACCTGCCTTCTACAATCTGAGCGAGAGTGATGAGAGCAGCATGATGTTTTCGCCAATCAGGATTAGCCAAATATGCAGGAAGAAACTCGGAGGCAATGGGGACGATGGTATTTCCTCCTAGAGAAATAGCCAAGCGATCCAAACACTCTTGATCAATAGTTACTTGATTCATCAACATCTTCGTATTTAGTATTGGCAGCATTTACGTGATCCAGAATGGTGTCCTTGCTCTGCTCATAAATAGTGGTATATATGAAGATGTCCAGTAATCCATTTATATGACACTATGCTTGCTTGGGTTATTGAGATGCAGTGGTCATCACCCCATTTTGACAGTAGCCAAAGCTCTCAAACAATGTCTTTTTGGGCTTCTTCAGATGACTATGAGGATCTTAGGTGATTCACTAGCGATACTGCAAGTCGACTACTTCACATCCATTCCCAGAGGGTTTTAAGGGCCTTGAGGATTTTGAGGGTTTCCTTGATCCCATCGTGGGGACTTGAGATCTAGAAATTTCATTCCATTTGAGCCATTCTTAAGAGCTCATTCAAAACCTATGGAGTTTTTGAATAAAAACCACGATAATCCAATCCAAATTTGTCAACAGCAACATAGCCATGCCCTTCACAAGCTTCTCTGGTGCGATCTGATCTACAGCATCAACGATTTTCATGCGTTGGATATATGAGCCCATATACAACCGGCGTTGACAAGGACTCGATACTGTGTGGTTTTGATTACACTTGGAACCAAGAGCGAAGACAAAAATACCTAGCGCACCTCTTATGGGTATAAAACTTTGGTTAAGTATTTTTTTTTGTGTGCCTTTTTATAATGTGCTCTACTTCCCTTGTTTTTAATTAGATTTGGTGCATGCGAACTTTGGTTAAAAGGCTTACCATTTGTGGGTTTGATCCATTATTTTATGGAAAGGGGTGTTTGATTATGAAACTCATTATTGTGTAAGGTTGCCATCAAGGGGCATTTTTGGGTTTAAATTGCCCTATGCCTAGAATTGTAAAGGGGTGTGCTTATGTTGCCATATGTGTTTAGAATGGCATAAAGGGGGCAGTTATTTTGTCGTTGATGCACATGTTATAAGTGGGTTTTGGGATCTATCCACTAGTGAATATTTGAGGCATGTTGCCATAAATTTAAAATTGATATCGCAAGATTGTAAAATATTGCTAGTAGACATTGCATGGTAATCAATTTATGGAGAAATTTGTAGAATAAGGAGAAACAAAGCTTAGTTGAAAGATTCATGTAACATTTGTATTAATAAAATTATTATTTGTGGTGATGGTGTCCTAGATCTGCCCGAAATTGAATAAGGGGATCTTAGGTACACCTTTCATAGTGTGTTGTGGTGAAATTTTCATGGAGGCTTATATTGTTTACTGTCTAGTTTTGACATAAACAAACTTACAATTTTAGCATTTAACGCAACACACAAAAAATCAAGAACAATGTTATTCAAGCACAATCAAGCACATATGATCAAGCATATGTGAAGAACATTCTCAAGCATTCAAGTCATCAACCACATCAGTGATGGACAAATCAAATATTTCGAACTCAACACATAATGGAGCATTTGCAGTTAAATTGTAACTTGCAAACAATGTTTGTTGTAAGATTACTTGATCAAGTTAATTTGTACTCGAAATAGTGTATTTTTAAGTGTAATTAAGTTGAGTTGAATTGAATTTGTCATAAGGTGCATTCTCGATTGAACCAGACACCGACTACTTGATTGTGTCATTATATTCTCGGGTCTATAGGTTGAGTGGTTGAAACTCAAATCATTGTAAAAATCAAGTTTTCGGGTGCATTTTCGGTAGTATCTGACACCCTCAACTTCTTGGAAGAAAGCAAGAAAATTTAAAGCGAGCGAATACAAGCGATCGTGAAACAAAATCAAGCGAGCACTTCAAGTGAATGAGTTGCATGCAAGCCTTCTTTTTTTGAGTCAAATTGTAATTAGGATCTACTTGCACAAGGAGACCTCCTTTAGTGTTTTGAAATGCCTCGAAGACTCGAATGATTAGAGTTATTGAACTCTCTAATAAACATTGTTGAAGACAACATAGTAAAACTTCACAAATATATCCTTCAATTAGTGCCAACTTGTTTGCAAGTGACGCAAGCTAAAGTTAGACTTCTTCAATCTCTATCCCAACTATTGAATGATGAAATCAAGGATCTCAAAAATCAACAGCCAATGAAGTATTTTGAACTAGTTTTTGTTCAAAACAACCCTCTCTATGATGATTATGATGATGTTTTTTATCAACAGTCAGTGAAGGAGCAACTTAGTAAGATAACTCCATATGCAGACAAAGATGAAGTTATTCTTGAACCTACTTTTCAAGAGTTTTTTTTTTAGTTCAGTGAAGAAAACCTTTCAATGATGCAACAACATGCAGTAAATCAACTTCCATAGATGTTAAAGCAACAGGTTCATAATACTCTTTCCAAGCCCATCATCAAACTTTGGGAAGAAATCATCTACAACAAGAATAGAATGGGACTTGGATATGACAAGGAAGTTACCTTTCATATTCCTGATTATTCCAAACCAATCCAGTTCCATAGTGTTGGATTTCTTCAAGAAGATTCACTTTCACCTATTCCAATTCTTCATCAAAATGCAAAATGCCAACATTTTAATTGATTTGGTCACAAGGAGAATCAGTGTTTTGATCACCATCCTTGCCAACATTGTGGAAATCATAACCATTCTTCAGACAGATGTTTAACACTGAAGAAACCTACAAGATTGAAGATTCACTATGAGTGGATTGATCCTTGGCAGTGGTCATCAACAACCAAGCAATTATATAAGTCTTACCATAGAATTCAATCTCGAGTAAAGACCAGTATTGCAGCTCATAGCCTTTTTGTACCTCACATAAGTTGTCCCCTTATGGCATATATTTCAAGCATGGCCCTCACGGGATGAGATAACATGTGTTTGTTTTTTTTTCTGCATGCCCACTTTGTGTTGTACTCAAATGGAACAAGTATGGTACTCTCTTGAGCATAGAAGGAGGGAGTACAATGATGGAACTCGCATGCACCTTAAGGGGGGGAGTTCAAAATTCCAGTAACCATGGTTCATGAAACCACTTGTGGTCTCTCCTTTCAGCTGACAAAGGGGGGAATTGATGATGGAATTGAATATGGTTGTCAAACCGAAAGTTTCGACAACAAATATGCCAGATGGGCATGAAATTTTCCGAATGGGCAACTGTGGTTTGTAGATGAAAGACTTTAGCAGAATTATTGTTCAATAAGTTTAAGTTGAATCATACATAATTGGGATGTTGATTTTTATTTTGAGAGCAATGATGTGGACATTTGGTTCACATAGATGGTCATTCGACCTAGCAGAGGACAAGAGGATCCTTCTGCATTACAGCTTGGCATTTGATTGAGTTGTCAGAAATTTTCAAGGATGTATCAGACTAGAATTTGATTCACTTCTCTTGGTTCTCTCTCATCAGATTGGATTTTAAATTAAGTGAACAAATTGCATGTATCCTGGCTCACATGATTACATAGTGATATTTTCCAGAGATGGCAGACTTTGGCAGGATTATGGTTCAATGACTTGCAATTGAATCATACACATTATACATTAGGATGTTGTTGGACACCTAAAAGTGTCAAAATTGGTTAGTGGTCATCCAAAAACCATCAAATACATGGCATCAATTAGTCAATGGTTATCCCAAACCACAAATTCAGAGAGCACTTCAATGATACACTGATAGTAGAGTGGTGATACTACATGTTCACCAATTAGCAGAATACATTAGATTGTTCTAGCTAAAATACTTGGCAAAATGATTGAATTGTCAATCAATCAAGGAATGTTCAGATATTGTAGTTGTTCACTTCCATATCTCATCTCTCTTCCAGATCATTTTAGATGAACCATTTAGCATCCATATTGGCGGTTTTTCATGTAGTTCTTCATTGAGGCTCAGCTCAGGAGTTTCGGTATGAAGACTTGGAATTGATACCATTTTATGCTTAAATGTTGGTATTATTGATCAGACTTGTGATTGAGGGGGGTATTGTTATCCTATGGCTTACCTTACCAATCACTAAGTCTAAATTGTCACCTATATTTGTATTATTCATTTAGGATATTAGTAATATATCCTCAAGTGATGACTAATGATTTAGTTAAGATTTCCTAGCCTAGTCATCATGCATGATTTTAGGATCTAGATAAAATCTCTCTATGAGGTGGCATCACCCATTGCACTATAAATATGTAACATTGGTGTGAATACAATAGGGGTTTTCTAGTGATCCTTTTCTACCATCTTGTTGTTCTTGTGCATATTTTATCAATTGGTATCATAGCTTATTTGATTTATCAATTGGTATAAGAGCTTCTTTGTTTTATCAATTGGTATCAGAGCTTCTTTGTTTTATCAAATGGATCAAAGTCTACGAAAGTTAATGACACATGGAAAGATCCTGCAAGACAAGACAAAACATGTATATCCACAAGGAAAGCAAGCCTAAAACCATAGCAAGATAAAACCAACATAATATAAGAGCCATTAAGACTAGTCCATCACATTTCTCTATCTTAAGGATGTTATACCTCTTTCAAATTCAAATTAAGGGAATCTTATCAAAGGACTCCAGTAGGCTAAGTTACCCCAAGGTAGAGAGGTTGGTTCCTGAGAAGTAGATTTTCAAGGTCACAAAATGAGTGAGGGGCGATCATGGATTAAACTCAAGGTGTTGGAAGTTTGATATACAAGGGTCTATATATCTCACTCATGGGTGCCTATGATGGAGGTGAACTACAACCAATGGTTCCTGTTATCCGTGAGTCTTCAAGCCCTTAATTTCCTTTTACCACATCATTACATGAGAGATAATCCAAAGAATATGTGATTCTCTAGCAATATTCCCATGAGTGATGTCATTTCTTTCTCTTATCATTTTCTCTTTTGATTTTTTCTTTATTTTTCTCTTGTCCCCCTTGTGTTGAAAAACACATGCTTAACTTGATTCACAACACCCCAGGGAATATGTAGCACCCTGGCAGTGCATCCACAAGTGTTGAAGACTGTGGACAAGTCTCTAAGGAGGTAATCATGGTAGGCTTTTGCTAGCCATCCCTTGGGCCTTTAGCCCCTTCCTCCCATAGAGTGAGGAACAATCCCTTTTTGGGTCAAATCATCCAACTAACTTGAAGGAGTGGGATATGAAATAAGGATATGAAAATGAAAAGTGGTAAGCATGGTGATGACCAATCCAAAATAAGTCTCAATATGTATCCCTTTTCCCAAAGGGATCCCCAAATGTCCTAAGAAACCAAGACAACCACCAAGGTATGACTAGGGAAGAAGTATAACACACGAGCTAATGTCTCATGATCAAAAGGAGAGAGTTGTACTAGTCATAAATGCCTCAAATATTAAGTTGGTACTTGCCATGATCAAAGGCTTACCATCTTGTAGCATGTCTCGTGAAGATGTCCTATAATCTCGTCCAGTATCACGGTGCCATCTATTGCTCAACGATTGCTCATGATATTCCAAATGTGAGGAGGAAACCATGCAATTCAAATCCAAGTATTACCCATCTTTTGGCACTTCATGTCTGCAACCCAGGTGCCTCTAAATGCTACCTCTAAAATATTATCCACCAAGTAGTGGATAACAGTACCTTTGATGTATGGAAACGTGAGCCTTGGGATATCCATCTTCCTATGTAAGTGTCCCATGTTCATTATTTTGTGGATTCTCTTGCCTATCTACCAATCATTATAACCATTCATTCAAAAGACCATACTAAGGTTATCCAATTCATAGTTCAAGTGTTTTGCATCCAAAATTATTGTGGCCCTTATGGAAAGTGTGTGAATGATGCTTACTTTTGAGATAGATAGTGATGATAGTATGCATGAAGGTATCTCTTTGTGTGTGACTTCCTCCTATATACTTGATACATAAGTATACCATTGATCTTATTGATGAGCACTACATCCAAAAATTAAAGTTGGTTGTCCCTTTCTATCTTAATGATGAATTTGAAGTGTTATGAGAAACTATTGATGTTCTTGAAGAAGCCTTCAAGATCCTCTCTATCATGCCCCCATTTAGTGAAGATATAATCCACGTATCATTTCCATACTTCTAGGTTCAATGGAAAGGAGTTTAAAGCCCTTACTTCAAATTTCACCATGTAGATGTTTGCAACTACTAGTGATTGTGAAGAGCCTATTGCTATGCCATGAATTTTCTCATAGATATTTCCTTTGTATATGAAATATGTCGAATTAAGGAACATGTTCACAAATTGAGCAGTTTCAATGTCTATGATGTCTTCTACTACATTAATGGCATGGTCCAATAGGACCTTGGTATAGTGAGACACAATGTCAAAGCTTACTAGAATATCATCATCTTCTACATTTTGGCTTTTGATACATTTAACAAAGGATGATGAGTCCTTTAAAAAATATTTTTTATTTCCAGGGGGAGGATGAGTAACTTAGAAATAAATATTTCTAGAGAGTAGGTCAAAGATCCTATCATGTTTATAGTTGGTATTAAGGAGACACCATATTTATGAATATTGGGTGCACCATATATTTGAGGCATGATAGCAATCTTTGGAGTGACCTTCTTCTTAATTGATTCATCAAGGGATGAACAATTGAACATTGTGGACACTACACACATTAGTTTGTTCCTAGAGTCTTTATTAATTACTCTATGGCTTCCACATGCGAGGTGCTCCATCAATTTTTTATGGTAATCTACTTCATCCATATGATATGCCTTCATAGATGACAATATCATCTGCGGTGATTTTTCTTGGATTGAATTATAAAGTATAATTTTGTAAGTGTGTTAATTCATTGTGGAAAAAATATTATAAGAATGTTGTTTCTCTGTCCAATCTCTGAAAAGACGAATCACACCTATGTGCAAAAAAACTCAAGATCTTGCTTCAAGTAAGAGGAGAAAGATCAACTTTTGGGATTCACATAATAGTGGTGAGGGTGGCAGTGGTCAATGAGTGACCAATGTGTGTCATTTTGTATCTATGGCACCATATGGCATTCTTCCATGTTTAGGCACTTGCTGCCATTTTGTATATTGGGCGTGATGCACCATTTTGTAAAAAATGTACAGATGAGCCAATTTTGAATATATATATTTCATGGCACGTGATGATGACGATGATGATTTACCCCTATACATATGTTATATTTCATGGCACATGATGATGATGATAATGATTTACCCCTATACATCTACAAACACAATAATCATTAGCTCGTCTAATTAATATCATCATGTAATATACCAGATATAAAATGTATGCAAAATAGAAATAAAATGCTAGAAATGGAAAAATAACAGCAATATAACCAAAACATTCACCACAATAGCATTGAAATGATAAGAGAATAATAACAGAAATAGCACTTTGAATCTGAAAGCAATGTTCACGGGCCTCTTCAAGGGGGAAAACTCCAGTTGAGCAGAGCTCTATTACAATAATATCCAAGTTAGTGTTCTCATACCCTCGACTCCTATTTATACTAAAAAGAAGAATCTAGAGGAGGATCCTTCTAGAAGCATAAGCTTCTATTAGGTCTTCTTACATCTTCCTTATTCTATTTTATTGAAAGGCCTTATTAATATTGACCTTTATTACATCCAAATATATTATTCTACCTATGTGTGGGTTAGGATCCTAACATGTCCGCCCCCTTAAAAACAGCCTTGTCCTCAAGGCTTGAGATGAGGAAATTGTTGCAGAATGGTAGTTGGTTCCCAAGTGGCATCTGTTGGAGTTGTATCTTTCCACTGGACTAGCACTTCCTTGATGGTTCTCTGACGTAGGCGATGCTCACATTGGTCCAAAACTACTTATGGTTGTAGCCAAATGGATCCTTCTTCAGTTAATTCTAGAAGGTTGGTTTGAAATTGTCACTTAGCACCAATCACCTTCTTTAAGCATGAAACATGAAAAATAGGATGTAGCTTCGAATGGCTGGGAAAATCTAACTGATAGGCTACTTGTCCCATACGCTTGAGAATGGTATAAGGACCATAAAATTTGGGTGCTAGCTTTGAACAATGCTCGGCCTTGAAAGAATTTTGCTTGTAAGGTTGCAGTCGAAGAAACACCTGATCCCCTTCTGCAAATTGACGTTCAGAGCGACCTTGATCTGCTTGTTGCTTCATGTGATTCTGTGCCATGACCAAATTGTCTTTGATTGTACAGAGAATAGCCTCTCGAGATGTAAGTGTTAGGTCCACTGCCTGGACTTTCGAGGCACCTGGTAAGTATGAGAGAACTGAAGGTGGCTTCTGTCCATATACTTCTTCAAAAGGATTCATGCATGTAGTTGTATGGTATGAAGTGTTGTACCACCATTCAGCTAAGGGTAACCATTGAGCCCACTGATTTTGCTTTTCCAAGGCAAAACACCTCCAATATGTTTCCAAACACTTTTTGACAACTTCAGTTTGGACGTCAGTCTAGGGATGATAAGCTGTGTTGAGATGCAATTCGATGCCTTGTATCTTGAACAGTTCTTGCCAAAAATTGCTTATGAAAGTTGGGTCGCGATCAGAAACAATAGAGTGTGGCATGCCATGAAGATTGAAGACCTGATCCATGAAAATTTGAGCAATCGTGGATGTTGTAAACAGGTGTTGAAGGGCGTAAAAATGAGAATACTTGGAAAGGCGATCAACAACCACCATGATGATTGATTATTTCCCGATTTGGGTAAGCCGGTAATAAAATCCATAGAGATATCCTTCCAAATAGCAGGTGGAATCGGGAGCGGTTGTAGTGTGCCCGGAGATTTGACTATTTATCCCTTGTTGCGTTGATAGACATCACATTCAGTGACAAAATTATGAATGTCATGTTTCATACCATCCCAGAAAAAGGAACGTTTGACCCTATCATAGGTTTTGATGAACCCGGAGTGCCCTGCGGTGGGTGTAGTATGAAGCTCAGAAAGTACCGTGGATTTAAGATTTTATTGTTTACTTAAATACAAATGGCCTTTGTATCAAAGTTCATCATGGAGCGAAGAGTACCCTGAAGAAGCTGGAGCATTGGACTGCAATTTTTGGATTAGCTGCGACCTTTTGGGATCTTGTAGCCATTTTTGGTGAACGGCTTGGAGCCAATCTGGGACAATGAAAGAAAGAGAAAAAAGGGATCCTTCATCTTCATATTTGCAGAAAGTTCATACACAACCACATTCTCTTTGCCTTTATTGTAAATGATCTCATAATCATATCCAAAGAGCTTAGTCACCCATTTTTGTTGTTCTGGGGAGGAAATGTGTTGTTCCAGAAAATACTTGAGGCTTTGATGGTCTGTCTTAATTTGGAAATGTTTCCCAAATAGATAAGGGTGCCATAGATCAATGGCATGTAGAATAGCCAACATTTCATTTTCATAGATGGATTTGCCCATATTTCTTTCAGATAGTTGCTTGCTGGTAAAGGCCAAAGGTCGACCCTCTTGCATAAGGACAGCACCAATTCATTTCCCTGAGGCATCACATTCCAACACAAAGGTATTTTTGAAATCAAGAAGGGTGAGGACTGGAGTGGTGCACATGGCCATCTTCAAGGTGTGAAAATATTTGGCAGAGACTGGAGTCCAAGTGAAAGATTTCTTTTTTAGGAGAGCAGTGAGAAGTGCTGCAATCTTCCCATAATTCTTAACAAACTTGCGATAATACCCTGTTAAGCCCAGAAATCCACGTAAGCTCTTAAGAGTCTTTGGGTGAGGCCAGTATTTCATAGCTTCAATCTTTTTAGGATCCACCCTAATGCCATCCTTGCCAACCAAATGACCCAAGTATTCTACTTTTGAGGCGCCAAAAGCACATTTAGAATGTTTCAGGAAAAGTTGGTGCTGAGAGAGTAGATGGAGAACTCGATCCACATGAGAAAGATGTTTTGTCCAGGTTTTCCTATAGATGAGGATATCATCAAAGAAAACTTAGACAAAATGGTGGAGAAAAGGATGGAAGACATGATTCATGAGGCTTTGGAAGGTGGAGGGGCCATTACACAAGCCAAAGGGCATGACCAAAAACTCATAGTGGACCTCATGAGTTCTAAAGGAAGTCTTGGGAATGTCTACCTCTTTCATACGTATCTGGTGGTAGCTCGAATGAAGATCCAGTTTAGTGAAGAATTGGGCACCACTCAATTCATCCAGGAGGTCATCAATGACAGGAATGGGGAATTTGTCTCTGATGGTAAGTCTGTTGAGGGCACAGAAGTCAGGAAACATTCACCAAGAACCTTCTTTCTTTAGGACCATGACCACAGGAGAAGAGTAGGGGCTCGTACTAGGGTGGATAATGTCTACATTAAGGAGTTCCTGGACCATTTTCACAATTTCATTTTTTTGGGAAAAGGGGTGATGATACAGACGGATATTGGGAGGAAGGCTTCCGGGTACAAGGGGAATGGAATGATCATGAAAACCACAGGAAGGAGGGAGTTCTTGAGGAGTGGAAAATACCAATTGATGTTTAGAAAGGATGATTTGGAGGTCTTGCGGGACCGAGGGTGTCTCTCTTGCTTGTATGGCATGGAGTTGGGCGATAACACCGGAATGACCTTTTTTTAGCAGCTTTTCCATGCGATGGGAACTAATGATCTAAGGTGAACTGGTGGTGATGCCTTGGAACTTATATTGGTGGCCCTCCTGGTTGAATTGCATGGTTAAGACTTTAAAATACATGAGAATGGGACCCAAAGTCCTTAGCTAGTCTGCACCCAATACAATGTCACAACCTCCCATGTCGATAGCAAACATATGGGATTTCAGGTGGTAGTCACCAATTTGGAGACGCACATTTTCACAACGCCCTCCACATTTCATGGAACCACCATTGGCAATCATGATTTGGAAATTATTGATGGCATGGATGTAGCAATGAGTTTCTTGGGCAATGCAGCGATGAATAAAATTATGGGTGTTGCCACTATCAACCAGAATAATGACCTTTCGATGCTTGATGCAATCGATTAGCTTGAGGGTTTGGGGAGCAGAGAAGCCAGTGAGAGCATTGAGGGAAATGACCGGGTCTACTTTGGGAGGGTCTGAGGGAGGGGTTATGTCAGTGGATTCAGGTGACTCGGACACAAGAGGAGTTTCTACATCCTCTTCTGAAATATCCTCGTAGATGGCCATAAAAAGATTTTGTTCTTTACACTTGTGGTCGGGGAAATATTTTTCATCATAGTTATAACAAAGGCCTTTGAGTTGGCGTTCATCCATTTCAGCCCTGGTCAATTTTTGGATCTTTAGTAGAGTAGAGGGAGTAGTGTGATTTACTGGTTTAGGGCAAGGGATAAAGGAGGTTTTTTGGTTTTGAGAAGATACAACATGTTGTGATTCTTTAACTCTTTTAGTAGCCTCCACCCAACTCTGAGGCCGAGCCATGAGGACATGAGCTCGAATCTCATCCTTGAGGCCGCTGATAAAACACTCTCAGAAAAAAGGCATCAGACATGCCCTCTGTTCTAAAAGCCAGGTGTTCAAAGGCAGCTATAAAGTCTTCCACTGTTCCTAATTGTTTCAACTTTGTCAAACGGACCAAATGGTTGGTCTCAGTGTCAAAGCGTTCATAAATCTCTGCCACAAAGTGTGTCCAAGCAATATACCCTTAACGAGAGGTTTTTCTCCATTGTCACCATTGCCACCGTTCTTGATCTAGATGGAGAACACCATATCGGATTTTGGCCAAGTCATATGTAATGTCGTATAAATAGAAATAATGTTCCATTTGGGTTACCCAACTAGTGGGGTCTGAGCCATCAAATTTGGTCACATCCACCCGTGAAAGGCATAGGTCACGTTGAAAGTGATGGTTATGAAAGTTATTGGAATGAGAGGATTGGTCACCTTCAGGATGTGGAGGTGAGGAAGATGAAGGTTTATCTGTAGGGATATGCAGTTTGGTGCAGAGTGTTGAAAAGACTAATTCAAGATGGGTGGTGAGGTCTTGTTTGATTTCCTCCATTGAGGACTGCATGGTGGTATTGATGGTTGCAACATTGGCACTGAGTTGTTTCACTTCTATTTGGGTTTTGAGGAGACCAGATTGCAAGGTGTTGAAGAGAGCTTACAAGTCTTGGCTTCGAGTATGGACCATGAGGATGGGGGAACTGAAAAGGAGCGAGAGGGGTCAAAAAAAATTTCGAAAAATGATATGGATGAATGTGATAAGGGTGAAGATATGAATCCAATGGAATAGGTCTCAAATAATGGTGAAAAAATTTCTAGACTTTTTTTTTTTTTTTGACACCTACAGAGTTATACTCCGGTCTGAAGAATACTGCAGAGAGAAAATGCCCAAATGCTTAACCAAAAATAAATGTGTATTTACTTGGAAACCCGAACACAGTTGTACGAAAATAGATCTTGTATGTTTTAATTTGTTTATGTTTCTGTCCCCAAGGGTTAGGTATTCAAGGGTTCTACAGACAAGGGTTTGCCCTGTGCTATAGCTCTCTGATATACGTGTGGGGTCCAACAGTAGTACTCAGTTCAATATCTCAGGGAACTAACTAAGGAGGATAGACCGTACCCTTAGCCGTACTACCTGACTACCCAGGTACTAGAGAGTATCTTCCCGAGTTTTGTTCTCGGTGACATTATAGCAGTCAGGCAGCTGATCAGTTTATCTAAAGAGGGCTTAAGGTAATCTAGGTTGATCCGTACACAGGTGTTTTCTGATGCGCTACCACTCGTAGGGGTACCAACAGGGGTTACAAGGGTGGCCAACAAATGTGCGCTTAAGTACCACTTGTATTTCCTACGTGTATGAATCCCTCAACCGTGGGTTTATGTGCGTAACAACAGATCTTTGTGGCTTAAAGACGTCGGAATACGTCTCTACCCTGGAAAAAAAAATTAACCCACACTTTCTACCAAGGAAAGTTCTCTGATACCACTTGTAATATACCAGATATAAAATGTATACAAAATAGAAATAAAATGCTAGAAATGGTAGAATAACAACAATATAACCAGAACATTCACCACAATAGCACTGAAATGATAAGAGAATAATAATAGAAATAGCACTTTGAATCTAAAAGCAATGTTCACGGGCCTCTTCGAGGGGGCAACCTCCAGTTGAGCAGAGCTCTATTATAATAATATCCAAGTTAGGGTTCTCATACCCTCGACTCTTATTTATACTAAAAAGAAGCATCTAGAGGAAGATCCTTCTAGAAGTGGAAGCTTCTATTAGGTCTTCTTACATCCGCCTTATTCTATTTTATTGAAAGGCCTTATTAATATTAACCTTTATTACATCCAAATATATTGTTCTACCTATGTGCGGGTTAGGACCCTAACACATCATGTTAATCAATTTTCCATTGGGTTTCCCTACTTGGACATAAGACATTAGTTGATTGATGTTAAACCCATTATGTTAGAAATCATTTTGTAGCTTGATATTGCAATTTCAATCTTGTATGTGTAACATTGAATGCCAATATTGAGAGTTGAATAAATCCTATTGTGTATGCTTATTTGGTTAATATAAATCATTAATTTCATTAATTATTTCCATGTGTGTGTGTGTAACTTCACTGGCAATAATATTGATGTATCTAAGGAAAATTAAAGAATTGTGGATTTAAAGGATCTAGAAAACTACCTCTTAAAATATGTGTAATACGTGCACCGCTACTTAAGTACACTTTCACCTGATGACGATGTTATTCAAGGTGTGTCACTTCCTTTATCCTATTAAGTTGCACATATGTTCAATGTCATATTCCTAAAATGGGCCTAAATGAAACCTAATTTAGGTGTCTTTTTGGATTCTTTTTGTCACCTATCATAGGTTGAGTCCTTTCACATTGATTATTTAAGGTCTTGAAATCTTTAAAAGTTGATTAATTCAAA
>ML783735.1:1837110-1865768 GCA_009831015.1 Picea engelmannii
GGTACTATGGCATACAAATTGGAGCTGCCTGCATCTTCACGAGTACACCCAGTTTTCCATGTTTCATGCTTAAAGAAGGTTATAGGTGACAAGATCACAGTTCAAACTATATTTCCAGAACTTGATGAGGAAGGAAAAATCATATTGGAGCCTGAAGCCATCACTGACACAAGAATTCGTCAGCTAAGGAATAGATCCATTTCAGAGTATCTCATTAAATGGAGGAAACTACTGGCTGAAGATTCCACTTGGGAAGATGAGTCTTTTATACAGAAGCATCCAGAGTTACTCAAGCGTTGCAGACAACACTTCTCTCAAGGGGAGGGGCATGTTAAGGCCTAATGTGGGCTCATTACCCCTTAATTGGGGCATATTATATTAGTAATGTTATTTTATTTATGTCGGCTTTAGGCCATTAGTTGTAATTATACCTCCTAGTCTCCTATATATACCAAGGAGACATTTTCATTTGGAATCATCTTGTACATGAACATTTAAGTGGGGTAAAAGGAGGTTGCCCCCTCAAAGAGGATTATTATCTGAAATTATCTCTGTTTCAAGGCATTGAGTACTTTTCCTGAGGTTTTTCCATGCTATATTGATGTTTGGTTCTTAACATAAAGAATCAGTCAATGTATTTAGACATCTAGGAATGTGTTGATATTCGATATAATCAAAATAATGTTCCAAGAGGCGAATTTGTAAATATACTCGTAATAAAGTAGGACTTCTAATAGCATAGACATTACTTAATTGTAGCACTACCAGCTGTGAATCGAGTCGTATAACCAAGTGGCGGATACCAAGTGAAATAGCATCAATCAACAATTCCATGATAGCGCTATATTTTGTTATATTATTGGTCGCACGATAGAGGAAAACACCTCATAGACTAATGAGTTCATTTGTAGGTGCATAAATTTTCCATGCAACAGAAGCTAAGTTCTGAATACTATGACTAACGCCATCGGAGAAGCCAATGTGGGATAGCAAAGATTCCAACATCTGGAAACCAAGTTCAACACAAGGTAATCGGTCGAGAGCAGAAACCAAATAACGAAAAAACACACTAAAGTAACACACAAAAAGTATGATACAATAAAATACAAGCACTCATGCATAGATGATCTAAGAATAGTACTTCTTTAAGTAAAGCCCATTTCTGGGTTCACTCAAAGGGGTGCCATCATAGTCCATGATATAATGGCCCCGCCACATAGCCTCAAATTTTTCGGCTCCTAGCAAATCTCGATCTTGTTCATAAAGGAGAACCAGATCACCTTCAGAGAAAATGCATGGCTTGACATGCTCGTCGTATTGAGATTTGATGCATTTCTTATGGGTTTCTATAACTAGGGTGTCATTACGACGGGTTTCGTCTAGTTGCATAAGATACAACAGACATTCTTCTTCAGCAGAAGTGTTCGAGAGAAGTTCAACAGCTAGCTTTAGAGACGGTATCTCACATTCAATCGGCAAGATGGCTTCAAGACCATAGACTAACTGGAAAGGTGTAAACTCGGTAGCAGACTTGACGGATGTCCGGTAAGCCCACAATGTTGAAAACAACATCGTGTGCCAACTTGTTTTGTGAATCCCTATCATTAGTCGAAGCATGGTGATGAGGACTTTGTTTATTGCTTCAACCTGGTCGTTGGTCTATGGGTAATAGGGTGTTAAGTTTTCATGGTGAAGACCCAACTTTTCGGTGAGTTCTGACATCATGAAGTTTCTAAAGTGGCTACCGTGATCAATAGCAATAGCTTGAGGAACACCAAACCGAGAAATGATGTGATTGAATATGAATAGTGATGTAGTCTTTCCTGTATTATCGAATGTTGGCATCGCCTCGCCCCATTTCGTAAAATAATCTACGGCTACAATATTGTATCCATGCCCCCCGGCCGAGTGAGGGTGACATGTCATGAAATCGATACCCCATTTCGCAAAAGGTCCAATGGAGACTACAAGGTGTAGAGGAGTAAGGTGTGATCGTATCTTTTTGTTGTATGTTTGGAAAGCATGTCATTTTTGGACGGCGATAATACAATCTTTGAATAAAGAGGGCCAAAAATATCCAGCTCATAGGATATTTTGGGCAGTAGCATACCCAGACATGTGACCACCACATGCTCTCGAATGGCAGTTATTCAAGGCTTTCTCGGCTTCATCAAAGGTGAGACATTGTCGAAAGATGGAGTCAACCCCATGGCGTTAAAGAGTGTCACCAAGGATAATATACTGATGGGCTTGGTAACGTATTCAACGGCGGTCAGTGCTAGACAAATCGGGCCGGAAAGTCTGAGTTTGGAGATATATAATGATATCCCCATACCAAAGGTCATCGGAACGGATCAGGAAGAGGGATTCATCAGGTAATGAATCCTCTGCTACATTTTCTATCTCAGAATAGGGAAGGTCACAAATCAATTCGGCAAACACTGAGTATTTCTTGGACTTAGCGCATTCGAACTCTAAGTCAAACTCCTAGAGTATTACGATCCATTTGGAGTATTTTCCCCCTAGCAATTGGCATGTAAGAATGTACTACATAGGGTTGTAGTTGGAAATCACAGTAGTATTGCGTAAAAGGATATAGTGTCGGAAACGTTGGACAGCATGGGCGGCTGCCAAGGCCAGTTTTTCAACATGTAAATACTTGGTTTCAGTAGTCGTGAGACTTTGACTCAAATAATAGATGACACGTTCGTCATGAGAATTATCCTCTTGGATGAGAACAATTGCAATGGTAGAGTCCGAGGCTGCGAGATAAAGGAAATAATCGTGACTGTAATTGGGTGGGAAAAGTAGTGGGGTACAGGTTAAAGTCAGTTTCAAAGCTTTGAAATCTTTGTTAGTAGTGGTGTCCCATACAAACTCAAAACCTCTCTTAAGAAGTCAAGTAAATCCAAGGGTTAACTCAGTGTAGTTTGGGATGAAACATCGTAGAAAGTTTGCCTTCCCTTGCAAACTATTTAGTTGGCGGAGTGAGGAGGGAGGAGGGAGATTAAGAATCGCCTCAACCTTCAAAGGATCGACCCTGATCCCTTGATGTGAAACAATAAATCCTTGAAGTCGACCAAATTCTACACAAAAAACACATTTGTGTGGGTTTAAGCGTATACAGTAAAACCAATAGTGAAGGAAAATGGCTCAGAGGTGTGTTGGATGATCAACACGGTGCATGGAATGAGTCAGTAAGTCATCGAGGTATGGTTGCACAATGTGCTTTATATCATGAAAGGCATAAGACATAGCACGTTGAAAAGTTGTGCTGGCATTCTTTAAACCGAAGGGTAGTTTCTAGTAGGCGAAAGTGCCCCAAGGACAAATAAAAGTGGTCTTGTGTTGATCTCGAGTACGATATTGATTTGATTATATCCAAAGAAACCGTCCATTAGGGAGAAGATTTCACTTCTGTCACAGTCATCGACGATCTGGTCAACGAAGGGGGTAGGAAAGTTGTCTTTAGGACAAGCTTTATTAATGTCCCTATAATCAACGCACACGCGAATGGTACCTTGTTTCTTGTTAACCGGAATAATATTGGAAACCCAGTCAGTTAGAGCCATAGGATAAATAAAGATAGCTTTAAGAAGTTTCTCAACTTCGAGCTTGATGGTGGCTGCTTTACGCGGGTGGACTGGACGAAGTCGTTTCCAGACAGGTTTAGCACCCGGGTATGTCTTAATTTCGTGTACAACAATGTCGGGGTCAATACGTGGCATTTCTTCATACCTCCATGTGAAGACGTCACAAAATTCTTGAAAAAGAGACTTGTAGGTGACAAATTTGTCATGGGAACACGAAGCTCCGATATGCAAATTTTCGACAACTCTGGGTTTAATGGATATGTCGAGGGGGATCATGGGTGAGATATTACTTAAGTTCCCTTCGTAAAACATATCGTGTGTAGACTCGGGAATGGTAGAAATGATGACAATGGTTGATGGAGTCAAGATCCATTGGTAACTCTCAACGATGTGTTGTTCCAGGAAGAGAATGAAATGATGATGTCCATCGTCCCAAGGGGTGTCTTCCATGGACATAATCATCTCGTCTGTAGGAAAAATGAAATGGAATGGATTCGGAGATGAATCACCAAGAGAGGGGGTAGAAGGGGTTTCTAATTGAATGGATTGATAAGCTGATTCGATCGAACTCAAAGGCATTTGGTCACCATAGTGGAGATGATCACTGGGGTTGGGTACTATCCACGGGTCATAAAACGTAGGGGTTTCTCTAACAGAGGTGGAAATCATGTTGATCGAGGCGAAAAACGGATGTGGAACATCGAGTGGTGGAATGGGGAAAGTAACCATCAAAGATGAATCTTTAAGAAGACCCACACTGACATTCTCATATCCAGGGTGTGTTTTTTCAATGAACGGTACGTTGTTGGTGCGTGCATCAAAGTTAAAGAAGGCCAATTGGTCCACCGTAACTACTTTTCCTTGATGTGGGAAATGTACAACACACAAAAGAGTGGACACAACTACGCACATGGAATCGATCCAGCTACGGCCAAGTAAAAGATTATAATCGAGAGGAGCGTCAAAGACCTCGACTTCTACGTTGACCGTTTTGCCTTCTAACATAATAAGTAAAGAAGGGAGGACACTGTAAGGTTTAAAGCCAAAGCTATTAAATGATTTGAGCGTGTTGTGTGATTCGGTTAATGGAGGAGAGACAATGGCTCTCCAATGGGCAATAGACATGACACACGTCGAGGCACCCTCGTCAATAACCGTTCTACAAATGTTCTTGTCGGAGACAATAACTTGTATTTGAAATGCGAGTTGAGGGGGTAACCTTGGAATGTGATCTTCCAAGTCAAAAATTATTAAATTGGTATCCGTAGGGTTGGTTCCACCAATAGCTTTCAACAGTGCCTTTCATTGTGTAGGACAACTCTGAAGGACTTCGAGGGCTGACATCGTGGACAATGCTTGGGCCAAATCTTCTACGATGTTGTATTTATGGGCAGCACGCGCATGAGGATTGAAAGCAGACTTTCAGACAACACCCTTTGGGGGAGGGCAAAGAACTGTATCTAGGCTCGGTCGTTTGAGATGAAGAGGACCGTTGGTAGTTGGAGCTGTGGGAGATGGTTGGACCAATGAAGGAGGTATTTCATCAACCTTCTCTTTGAAGGAAGAGTAATCTTTGGCTCGAGTGGTAAGTGTGATGTCATTCTTCTTTGAATCATTGGTGCACATTAATACATAGGATGTAGTGGAGGGGGAAGGTTGGTCATGAATGACCAATTGTGCCTGTTGTTGAGAAGGAAAGGGTTGTGACAACACGACCGGGGTAGGAGGTTTTAGGGTCCATTGAAGGAACTTAGTAACCTCGACTCTTCTTGGACAATATTTAGTGTAGTGATCATCACCATAGATAAGACAAGGGTATCAGGGTTTGCGCTTATCCTTATCGTCAACTGGTTGTCTTTTGGTCTTCTCAGATTGTGGATTATTTTTATCCTCCTTATTCTTTCCCTTCCCTTTTTTGGATTTATTCTTTCCGACAGGGGTAGATTGAACAGAGTTCACCTCAGAAGTCTTACCAGCGGTAGGGGTAGGAGACAAAGCATTTTGAACATTAGAAGCAACGGATTTGGGGTTGGTGCTAGAGGCTTGTGCGGAGTGGGCTTGGGCATGGAAAGTTCCAATCACACTGTCAGCCACATGAGAAGTAGCAGAGGTAGTTGAAGTAGAAATAATAGAAGGACAAGGTGTGTCAGGGAGTATATCGTAAAGAGTACCCATTTGTGAGTAAACAAGGTCAAGGTATTGAGCACGACTGATTGCTTTTTCTTCTGTGACAACTCCACCCATAGCGATGTCACGAGCAATGTTGTTCACGAATGATATCATGAACCACTCTACCAGTAACTGATCAAGAAGTTCAAGTTTGATGAGACGTCGTCTCTATCGCCACTCATGAATGTGATCATAGATATGAGTGGCTTTGGTTTGTTTGAAAGAACTCAAAATTTCGGTTCTTGTCTCATAACGGATCGGTAACTAGTAGTGGGTGAGGAAAGCCATGGTGAGGGTGTTAAATTCGGTGAATAAGCCTCATGGTAATTCTATATACCACTTTGCGACGGAACCCATGAGAGTTCGCTGAAAAAGATGTAAACGAATACAGTCATCCATCAAGGAGTTCGATGAACACCAAAGGTGGAAATTCATTACATGATTGTTTGGGTCCTCTCCTGGTTTACCATCGAATTTAGGAATGTCAGATGGTAGTTTGGCCGGTATCAAGGGCCATTGAGGAGAGTGACGGTTAGGATCATTTAAAATTCTTGACAGATCAGGGAGGTCTAGGGTGGATAAGAAGGGTAACTGTCTATTCACGTGGGGGTACTATTGACTTTGGGGAGGGAGTCTCGTACGTAGACCAGTAGGACCGTAAGAAGTTGGCATGTAATGAGAAGATCCAGGTAGATTCGGTTGTTGGTGTGGAGGCAGATAATTTATAGGGTTGTATTGGTGAGGGATTTTCCCTTGAACAGGGGTGTGGGGTTGAGCATTCAAGCCCCAAATAGGATTGGAATAACCTAGATATGGTTGTCCTATACTAGGGGGTATGAAGGAGCTAGCTTTAGGTTGTTGCCCCCCAGTTGAGTGAGGATTGTTTTGGATAAGATGGTTCCAATACTGGGCCAAGGATGGAGGTATGTTTTTTCCATAGGGTGGGGTAGGTAGGGGTTGCCCTCCAATCGTGGTTTGCATCCCAATTGGGATTTGTCCCGCAAAAGGGAATTGGGTTTGGCCTCCTTGGTGAAATTGTCCACTAACAGGAATATGGTAATTAGGTGTGAGGGACGGGATGGTGACACTAGGGTCAGTGCCTCTGATAAGGCATTGAAGAGGCCCTTTGGAAGGGGGTCGAGGAAGTGTCGGAATAAAACTAGGAACGAGATGGTTTTTAGAAGGAGTGGAGATGCCAGAAGTCCTGGATGGGTTTTGTGTATGAGTGGGAATAGAAGAATTCAATGCATGATATATTGGGGGAAGTGTTGGGGTGAATATAGGTGAAAGTGGCGTGCTAATGGGAGCTTGGCTAGTCACTGTAATCTCAGTGTTATGACTCATAGTATCTAGGACCATTGTGTAATGGACCATTTGTAGGGGAATATTCAAGACGTGGTCGATTGGCGGAGCGTCTGAACCAAGAAAATAATAGGCAGTAGTAAAAGGTATTGCGTCTGGATCAGATGTTTCAAGTGGCTCAGGTGTGACAGTGATATCAATGCCTGCTCCTGAGCCAAAGAGATCCTGTCTAAAAATGCCAGTAGTCCAAAAAGGATCTTGACCCTCAGGTTCTGTGAAAGGTCCGGTCGGTAATCCAAAAGACTCAACAACAATTTCTCTGGAAGAATTCACTCGAACAATACGTCTCACAGAGTCGGGAGGAAGTCGAAATTCCTCTCGAGAATTGGTAATTCAAAATCGTTCTAAAGAGTTAGTTATTTCCACTTGTGGACTGGAAACGTCTTGGACTTCACTCTGTTGAGGAGAGCCCTTCGGTGGGTTGGTAGGCAAGGGTTGAGAACCTTCCAAATCTTCTGGTGGTAGTCCTTGCATTCTACATGAGTGGCGTGGAGGGTCAATTTTGATCGAGCTAAAAATTTACGAAAGAAATTCTATGGCCAACTTATGTAAACAAACAGCACGCGCTAGTAAAATCTAGGAATCAAAAACCAAGTAAACAAGACCTTCCAATTCCAAAGTCACTAGTTGGTGATGAAATGCAACGTCGCGACATCGAGACAAGAAGGGGTTGGGCAAGAGTGGAAACATTACGTTGACGACCTTCTTAACGGACTTACACCCTGGTGCAAGCTCCCACACATAATCGTGGGTATACCCTCCAAGGAGTCCGAGTGAGTCTGGCCAACGTCGATTCCAGGTACCGTGGAGACTTGTCCCTCCACAGTCACCTTGTGTAAGACCCTAAGAAGATAGGCTACTAAGGTTACCACAAACAACAAAGATGCTTGGGGAAACAGTCGACAGTTCGATCCACATGCAAGGGAAGGGTATCTAGCCCGAAATCAATTTGAGAGGCTTCCACTCATCATTGTGGGTATACCTTCAAGCGACCCTCATAATATGTGCAATCTATACACCGAGATCAACAAAGCAGGGTGAGTAACTTTGTCAATCTCAATGCGACCTCAGGTTTGACCCTTGTGTGAGAAGGGCTTCCCAGGACAAAATGTTGCAAATGGAATATGACACTCCCTATCACAAGATACTATTGTGTGTTTTGTGCTTTGGAGAGTGTCTCTCACTGCCTATTCCAAAGCTCTAGCATAGCTAATGTTGGTGTAAAAGAGCCCTAGAAAAAAAAATTACTAGTTGTATTTTAAAATTTTGCAATATTATTAAAGGTTGTTGTTACTCAAGAGGGAGACGGAAATGAAACTGGTTTTGTGTAAGACTTAGACCCAACAATGCGTAAATAGAAATAAATGATACAAACTTTTCGTTCAATGAATTCTATCTATAGCAGGGAGAAAGGAGTTTTTCTGGAACAATGCAAACTACGATGTACAATTCTCTTTTCAAATGTAGTACCAAACAATCATGGATAACGTAAATTCACTATTCATTCTCTTTCAATGATTTAACGCCAATATTTTTTGAATGATTGCTTAAAAGAACAAGACTTTAAAAAAAAAAATTTAGAAACCAAAAATAGGGATGGAACTAAGAAAAGGTAAGAAACCAAAGAAAAAACAATACTCAATAAACACCCAAATCAAATATTTCAATGGAGATAAAAATAAAAATTGACAAGAAAAAGTCTCTTCAAATGTATATGAACAAAGAACTTTTCCAAGCAGCAAGCAATCTAAAGAAATAATAATCCCAACTTTTAATCCAATCAAAGACTTATGACCAAACAAGCACTCAGATCTCAAAATCTGAGATTATACCCTCGTTGGTAAAAGGCCAAGAAGTAAAAACTGGGAAAAAATGATTAAGAAGAGTTTTCGATCTCTGAAAACTAATCGACCGCAAGATTTGAAGTCAATAAACAGCCAAACACTGGCAAAAGAAGTTCTTCCCGGGTGAACAAACAAATATGGGCATCAAAAAGAAAAGAAGACATGATCCAAAACTTTTACAAATGGGTTTGCAGCCTAGTAGTGGAGTACAGTGCGAGAATGAGGCATTCTCACAGTCTAAACACTGGCAAGGTGCGAGAAGGTCGCACTGGAATGAACAGTGGTTTGCGAAAATGAAATGTTCCTGCAAGCTATAGAGAGGTACAGTGCGAGAAGGTTTGTAAATTATGAAAATTTGGAAAAGGGACAAAAACTTTGAGTGAACTTCTAGGTCCAGAAAGTCTATAAGGGTCTCCTATAGACTCAAAGACTGGTTAGCAATTAAAAAAGTAGACCAAGAGAAAATGGCCAACAAAAAACCACGAAAATGAGTTGTATCCCCAGTGGAGTCGCCAATTTTGTTATAGGATAAATTGGTATATGAACACTAACAGATCTCCCTAGATCCACCTGGATCTAGAACAAAACAAAACAGGACATGACTCTTTCTCTAAGTTGTAGTCATTGAATCTACTACCAAGAAGGAATGAGTGACATACCTTTATATTGCTTCCTTAGGTCTCTGTTGTTCCTACTTCGCTCCAATGCTCTTGTGAGATCAGGTCCAAGACAACACAAACCAACCAAAGTGAAGATAGCAAAGTATATTCAATGTCAACCTATGCATATGATCAAGGAGTTATGCAATAAAATAAGAGTGATTTTATGGGAAAGGGACATGTCATTGTATTATATTAAATGAAAGTAGAAGATACAACCAGATCGCCTTGATGTCGCAAGCTTCCTTTCAGTGGTCCTTGGTTCCAACACATACACTTGCTCTACACTTTCATGAAGAAGATCCAGTATGGCTTGATAGACAAATAGAGTCTTCAAGCTTCAATTCAAACAGGGTTCCTCACACAATTCTTTCATCAATTCTCTATTCAACCTTGCTTAACCTTTTCCTTGAGAAACCCTTCAATATATAGGAGAAGGAGAGATTGTTAAAGGGATGAGGATGATCCCACTAAATCTGAGAAGTCAGTAGGATGCCAACCATGCGAATGCCAATTCATTTTCTAGAATATCCCCTTCTAGAACCTTCATAACATCTTGCACTCCAAGTATAGGGTTGCCTGTGAGAATCAAGGCTTCTCACACCCTACTATACCTGTGGCATGCGAACTCATCTTAAAAATATGTTTTATGGAAGAAGACAATAGTCACTTTTCTCAAGAAAAAGGTCCTTATGAGAGCCTAAACACATCACTGCAGAGACATCACCAAAGTAACCAAAATAATGTGTAACAAGGATGTGTGCACCCTCACAACTATGTAACCCAGGAACATGCGAGATACTTAAGGGACACCTGCATACATGCTAATAAATGCTCAAAAAAATATAATTATACCAAATTAATGATGAGTTATAGGATTGGTTAGCTTCTTAACACCTTTTTCCCATACTCAATTGTCTCTAACCAACTAGATACCGCACAAGAGGAGCATTTGCCTCATGGAGAAAGGTAATGATGCTTTACACATTCAAGAAAACATTGATATGGCTATTCTCACCGAGTATGTAAGCCCATTATATCCCTTTTGTTGTTGATTTATTGACGTGGAAACCCTTGTTTCTAGTTTCCCTCTGATCACCAACTTATCTTTCCAAGAGTATCCCTTTATACTCTCTTTGGGCCTGTGGCGACTTCAGTGTCAGGAACATCCTTATAGCAGGAGATAGGGTGGAGGAATCTAGGATCTCTTTCAACATGGAAGCGCCACATCAGGTAGGTGAAAGTTGTAACTACCTTGTTGTTGTTGATTAATAATACATAAAACTTGTTTCTTCGAAGTATATTACGTTATTATTGTTCATATTTGCAATGCTTTTGTATACATTTTAGTAGAATATTAATTGTTTTGATTGTTTCTATTATTTTGCATAGAACTAATGGGTATTTATTATTATAACTACATATTTGTATAGATATACTTGTTCAAGGTTCTTGTAGGTTGAAAAGATACCATTGGGAAGGAGCAAAAGGAATCCACCTATAAAGAACGACACTGAACATTGGGATCATGGTGAGTTGATTTTCCTCTTTCTTCCAACAGTTAGTTATTTCATTGAAATTTGGTTATTATATCTTAGTTTGGTATTCTATTTGGAATGTACTTTGTATATGGTCATTGGTATGTTGCAGTAAGCCCACTACTGTAGGGGATTTTTCCCAAAAGTAGAACTGGAGACCATACTGGGGAGTTTTCCCTAGTGGGCCTGTTTTGGGCTTTGTTTTTGTGTTTTCTTGGTTTTTTCGCTTTTCTTTTTCCTCAGACTATTTCTTGGCACTTAAAACAGTATTTTACAGTCATTGGAGTCTTCCCCTTTTCCAATTGAGTCAATTACCCTGTCTCCTTCCTTCTTTTTTTGAAGGTTTTGGACTACATACGTGTGTTGTAGTTACCACAATCACATATATACACGTGATTGACAATGTATACAGACGCATGTACATGGGTCTCCTTGTAGAAAGGCTCGTACATCATCCTAGGAAATATTTTGTTGGAGTTACCTCACACACACCTAGGATTTATTTTTCCTAAGGTTATTCCTTGTTTATTAGTCATAATTAGTCATTATCCAGTCTCCTATATTTTAGGAGATAATATTCCACCTAGAGAATATTCTCTTCAGTTCACACTTCAGTTTGACTAGTTGAGTTGAGTTTAGATGTTGCATTGGTTTTGTCACCATGCAACATTGGGATCATCACCAACTCACTACTCTTTGTTCAGTCAGTTAACTGAAGACTAGTTGACTAGTTAACTCAGCTAGGTGGTAGTTCACTCCCGTAACTGCTTGAGAGACTAGACTAGGTGGCAGTTTATTCTTGTAATTGTTGGTGTGTGTCCAGATCAATCTAGACCACCACTATGGATCATTAGTTACTCATGTATCCTATATCTATTGTAAATTATTCACTCTTTGAGTGTGGAATACGGTTAATGAGAATTCTTCTATTCTTTCTATCTTGCTTCTTCTTTCTCAATTTCTCTTTGCAAATGTGTGTAGTATTTTCTAGCTAGATCTATTATGTGCAGGTTCAACACATTTACACGGTATCAGAGCTGATGGACTGCTTAGCAAAAGCTACACCAAATTATTTTTTGCAGGTACTGAAGATTGAAGACAGCAAAAAGATGGATTATTTGCCGAAAATACTTCTCACGCCTCATAACTACTTGGAATGGAAGCCAAAAATTCTGCTTATGCTCATATGTAGAGGCTTGTACCAAATAACTATGACAATGGAAGTAGAGCCTGATTCTATCGATGAGAAAAATGACTTTCTCAATAGACAAGATATGGCCATAGGATGTATCCTCTATTTTATTTCTCCCGAAATTCTCCATCAAGTATATGATGACTCACAAGAATTCACTCCAAATGAATTATGGAGCAGATTGAAGGTTTTATTTGGGAATAAGGAAGAATTCATGCAAAATGTTGATAAGATAGAGAATGTAGAAAATCCACTGGAAGATAAATCATCTCAGTTTGAAGAGCCTTCTACACAAGTATCTACAAAAATGTGTACTCCATTAATTGAAGATGATGTCTACTCCATTTCAGATTTGTTTTCTAAAATTCATGTGGAAGATATATGGCATGCATCTCAGGACTCACATGCAAACACTTTTGCATGCACCATGCATGCATCTCAGAAGACAAAAAGGGAGCCGCGCACATCAGATGCCATTCTGATATTTTTTGAGAAAAAATTGCAGAAACAAATTGGATATTTGAATTCCTCTCGGGAAAATGTTCAATTTCAAAAACAAAATCATCCAAAACAGAGTCCAGGAACTGAAGTTATGATCGTTTCAAAATCAAGAAAATTTCAGCATTTTTTTGGAAACGACCGTACGATTTTCAAAATTTCATCCAAAATTTATTTGGATATTATTCATTACAAGAATATAAAGTGGATATGTGTGGAAATATAAATGATGCATATACTTCATCAGATCCATGCAGACATCTACATCTTCAACAAAATCTTCAACGAGCACAAACTTGCACAGTTACAAGGTCTTCTTGGAGTGAAGGACAAGGTTGCTTAGCAACTGTTTTTTTGTTCCTTCTCATTTTTTATTTTATGCATTGTAATTTGAGGGGGGGGGTTGTTCCCATGAGGTTTTCCCTCTTTCCTCATTTAGTTCAGTGTATCTTTTGTATTTGGGTACCTAACATGGCCTCGTAGCCGAGACCCATTCTTTATTTTCACGATAGTGATGTTTAGGGGGGCTGTTGGAGTTACTTCACACACACATAGGATTTATTTTTTCTAAGGTTATTCCTTGTTTATTAGTCATAATTAGTCATTATCCAATCTTTTATATTTTAGGAGAGAATATTCCACCTGGAGAATATTCTCTTTCAGTTGACACTTCAGTTTGACTAGTTGAGTTGAGTTTAGATGTTGCATTGGTTTTGTCACTGTGCAACATTGGGATCATCACCAACTTACTACTATTTGTTCTGTCAGTTAACTGAAGACTAGTTGACTAGTTAACTCAGCTAGGTGGCAATTCACTCTTGTAACTACCTGAAAGACTAGACTAGGGGCAGTTTACTCTTGTAATTGTTGGTGTGTGTCTAGATCAATCTAGACCACCACTATGGATCATTAGTTACTCATGTATCCTATATCTATTGTAAATTATTCACTCTTTGAGTGTGGAATATGTTTAATGAGAATTCTTCTATTCTTTCTATCTTGCTTCTTCTTTCTCAATTTCTCTCTGCAAATGTGTGTAGTATTTTCTAGCTAGATCTATTCTGTGCAGGTTCAAAACATTTACATATTTTTTAATAAATCTTTATAGTTTGAGGTTGCTTGGCCAAGTGTCTAGGTTCTTTTGTAGACTCTTTTGTTGTTGTTTGTTGAGTCTCGTAGCAATTTGTTTTTGTTTCTATAAATAAAACAAAATATTTATGTGCTTTAACTTTATTGGATCATTCTTAGTTTTTGAAGGTAGTTTTGGGAAGTTACTTTCTGAGATCTTTTTGTCCAAGAATGGCTTTCATTGTTGTTTTTGGCAAATCTTTATAGGTCTGAAATATTTTTAATCATCCCTTTTTTTTGTTTCTTGCTAGTTTTAAGGAGAAAGTTTGTGTTTCAAATATTTCCAATTCATTTTACTTTTTAAACAAGAAAAGCAAAAACTATTTGTAGAAACTATACTCTATGTTTCTTCTTCAGCCCTTGCCATTCTTTCACTGAAGAGAAAAACTTTTATAGTGTGATTTCTTCTTTTTATAGTACTTGTTATTTTTCAGATTGCATTTGCATACTTGAAAAGAAAAAAGATTTGTCTTCTATATTTTTGGTGAAAAGCAGTTCAAAATCTTCTTGGTTTTCTTGCATTTTAAAGTTGCATCAGTAAGTGCATTTCATCTAAAAGAAAAAGTTGTATTTTTTGCATTTAAAAAAGAAAGAGTTTCTTTTTTTTTAATTCTGAAGCATTTACACTCATATTTTCAGTGAAGAACTACAATTTGCATTTTTTCTCTTAAGTGTTTTTATGTTGGGTGAGTCAAAACACCATTTAGTTTCACTCGGTACCCTTATAAGTAAATAATAACCCCTATAAAATGAACGCTTATTAAAACCAATTAGACATTTTCATTTTCTTTGGTAAACAAACTAGTTCAACACAGGGCCTTGGTTTAGGTTGGAGAGTTAATTTCTCCAAGGCTAAAAAATAAACATAGGAGTTGAGATAGGGAGCGTGTTGGTGTCCAGGTATGAATGATTTATTCACCATTTTCCTACATTAATTTATCAATCCGGTGTGTATTCTTTCAAGGCAACGCGCAAGGTATATGCAGGGGAAAGAGTACAATTCGTTTGGGCCAAGGGTTCATGATTAAGATTCAAAGCATTGTTGTCAAACTGGATTAACTACAGCTTCTGAAAAGTAATCATAAGAATCACACATTGTAACAGCAAGCATAAACTGATAAATAACACATTGTAACAGCACGCATAAACTGATAAATAACACACACAGAAAGATGCAGCACCTGATCAGAAGAGCGGGCCCAGCTCTCTGATCAGGGCTGCCTTAGTCACAGCGAAGATGAAGACAACAAAATAGATAGTCTTTTATAAATCTGAAAAGGGTTATTACAATCTCAATGGGGACATCCCCCGTTACAGGAATAAACTGTCTTTTATACATGGAGAGGGAGAACAACCTCTTTCCCCAAAACATGGTAACCGTATCCCCAAAAATATACATTAGTTGGACCGACACTAGTACCATATAGACAAGATCAGCGAGATGCCCAAGATGGTTCAGAGATCTGCGACTCCAGCTGCGCAGCTTCCTTTTGGCTTGGTCGTTGATGTCCTCAAAGCAGTTGAACAATGGATCTTTCGCGGGGTACTGAAGCCTTGATTCCTATTCTCCAGAAGTTGCGGTCAAACATTCATTTTAGTGCTACGAATAGGAAAAACTCCGTGACTTTATTTCATTAATAAAAAATTCCAATAGACAAGGCAGGGGTATTTACCTTACAGATTTAGCATAGTAAACATAGGTAAATTAGTGCAAAAATGTCAAAAAGGTAATGGAAATGAAGCAGAAAGATAGCCCGATTTGGTGCCCAAAATCTCCCCCCAACTAGCCTTCTGCATGCCCTCATGCAGTTCGTCGCCTCCGCAGGTCTGGATTTTACTGACTGTTGGCTTCCTAAAAATGGGTGAGATCATATTCTTCGACCATCTCTGTCCCTGGAACTTTAAAGCCCTCTGAAAGGAGGACTTCTTCCCACCAATCTTCTAGGATGATATACGTTGGAGTGTAATCCTCTACTGGCAACCAGATAGTGGGAAACTGAAACTAAAGTCCCATCCATCGGACCCTGCAAGTTCGGATACATGCCACATATCTGGGCACTCTGGGGAGCACTCATGCAAAATTTTGTGCCCCAAAAGGTTCCCTATTCCGGACAGTTATAGGTGTCATCATCCACCTTTTCTGATAGAAATCAAGGGCCTCTTCATGAAATGTGACTATTTGTTTAACACAAAGATCAAGGCACCTATCTTTTGTTCTCAGCATTCTATCCCCATTCCCCTCAATTCCCAAAAAGGTGTTGTGTTTAGTGAACATGGTGACTGACCTCTAAGGTTCTCCTCTTACCATAAACAGCTTTGTAACCTGATTAAATTCAAATGTGTTAAAAGCCTTCTGCCAACTGATCTATTTGAAAGTGTAAGAGGTGAGGGCCCTTAAATGAATGTCTCCCACATATGGGACCGGATTGAATTCTCTGTCCAAGCGCAGCAGATACCAATGCAGGTAAAATTCACACATCAAATGTTGAGTTGGTACGTCATGGTGCCTCATTATTCCAAGGAAGTGTACACCATTTTCTATTTTATAACAAATCTCATTTTTTATGCTCTCCATGCAGAATAAAAGAAAATGTTCATGTAAGAATAAAGAATAACAAGAAGTAGGGGGGCGACATGCCATCACCTCTTGTGCCAAATTAAACATCTGCTCCTTATCAGTTTTCAGCTCTGCTACTTGCTTTTCCAGTTGTTCCATCTTGAGTTGCTGCTTCGCATGCCTTAATCTCATGATGTCTATACACTCCACATATTCAAAAATAGTCGTGGAGGCTCATTCCTAAGCTCTTCTAACTTCGTTTTGATACTGAGCCGCAGTAGATTTCCAAGTCTGCACTTCGACCGTTAAGGCACGCTCACGGTCTTCAAACAATTGCTCAACCGGGTCTGTTTGAGTAGCAGCAGAGGTTATGGCTATCTGGTTAGTCTAAGTCTCTGTTTACACTCATGTGGCCTTGGACTTTTTTAGCTTCCTGCTTGTATTTCTTCATTCGCTTTTGCATTTTGTGTACCTGTTTCCTTAGTTTCCTGACTTCCATCTTAAGCCACATTGTCTCTTTAGACTATGGCTAATGTTTTTTATTTACTGGGAGTCTTACGACCTTCTCACCTGGCTCTTCCATTGGCTCATTCGTCGGGACTGCTTCGCTTGGTCCCTCCTCTTTGCCAGCAGCTATTTCCTCTTGTTACGTGCTCACCACGACTGATGGTGCCCTTGCGCGATGCTTTCCTGCTAATGTATCTATTGGCTGAGTAGCATCCACTCCACAAGGTTGTGGCTTTTGTGATAAAATTGGAGGAATGGCGAGATCTTCTTCTGTGCATCAAAGGGAATGAGTTCACCTTACTCCTCTTGGAATAAAGGATAAAAAGGAGAACTAGCAGGGATCTTCAATGTTTGGTCCCGAGGTCAACGTTGGTTCTTGTGGGTCAGCGCCAACCTCACGCCCTAGTTCTCCCAATACTTCCTCCATGGGTTCCATGGCTTCTATGGTCGGGGTGGTCATGACCTCTTCTTCATTCAGGTTATCCTCCTCCATCGACTCCATGGTGACAGAAGGTTCTTGTGGGGTATCCTCAGTCGCAATATCGACCAATTCACCCGCTTCTGTCTGTTGTGACCTCGCTTCTGTGGTTATCATGCTATCAATTTGATCTAAGAGTTCCACAGGTGAGGTTGGTTCTTGTGGGATAGCCTCGGTTGTGGTACTAGTGGGCCTTTCTGTGTCAACTTCTACGTCTTCCATTGGTTCCATGGTTTCAGCTTGCTCTTGGGGATCATCCTCTTCTTTAAATTTTTCGGCTTCCATCTCCATCTCTTCCAGTTCCTCCTGGTCAACATAATCATCTTCTCCTACATTTTCCTCCTCCATGGCTTATGGTTCATCTTCTCTAGCATTTTCTCCCTCCATAGCTTCTAGTTCATCTTCCCTAGCAGCCACAGCAGTCGCTACTTCTTCCTCTGTGGAATCCCAAAAAAGTTCCCATGGGATCGGGATTCGTCTAATGGTATTCATTACTAACAGCTGAACCAGCCCATGGTGGGTGATGACTGCCAATACCTTTCGCGACTCCTGAGCCGAATGTGCCATTAGGTGAAGGCTTCTCAATAAGAAATAAGGCACATTCAGTGAGAAAGCCTCTGCTTGGGGAAATCACAGGTGAGTTAGTATTCAAAGATGGTATTTGAATATGGTGGAGTATCTCCCTTCGCAAGTCATATATCTCATGACGAACTCTGCTACTTCTCCCCATGGATGCGGCAGCGAGTTTCGGTCGTATCCTCGACCCTTCTGCACGATGCTTTCTCTCGCCTGTAAAAAAGCTTCGGGAAACTCCAGAAGGACAGGCCTTCTTAAAAACCATTGTTGTCTATTTTGAGGGAGTCCACTGACTTCTACGATGGCTTCCTCTATCACAAGTATTTCAATTCTACGGACCCGAGAGCTTCCTTCTCTCAAATTGAGTACAAATTCTGTCGCAATTTCTTCATTCAACCATTTTAACCTGTCAAAGTAAACATTCCAGCCCACGTTCTCAAAGACCTACCATACCTCAGGATTGTTCCGAACTCTCGTTGTATCCTCAGGATCATGTCGCACAGATCATCCACCCATGCTGTAGAGGCGGAGTTAGCACGATGAATGCAGTTAGCTGGTAGGGGAAAATGACAGGGTTCCAAACCATTGGCAACTGAAATAACGTCATGTTGTTTTTGGGAACAACGGATGAAATATTGTTGGTATGTTTGAAAATGATGAAATATTGTGGTGGTACTATCAGAGTTTTAATGCAGCATGTTGGGGAGGTGATTGATTATGGCTCTATGCATATGAATACGCATTCCAACATATCACTGTTATGATTAGGATGTATCGAAATTATTGGATTATGTTTGGTGAGGATTGTGTGTCATGAATGCTTTTCATGGTACGCCATCATTTATTATGATGGTTCCCCCCCCAAATTAATTACGTCCATCCATGGCACGTTTTGATGTCTTTTTGGAATATTTTAATTAAATCCATAAAATTCAGCGGAGACGTACCTGGGGACCTACCTTACAATGGAGTAATAAAAAAATTTCTGAGGGAGTAACGGAAACAGGGTGTAACAGCAGCAAGGAGTAACAGCAATGACGGAGTAACGGTCATTACGGCGTAACGGCACCGGTGGAGTAACAGTAGTTGCGGAGTAACAGCACTGGCGGAGTAATAGCACCGGCGAAGTATCAGCAGTTGTGGAGTAACGGCACCAGCGGAGTAACGGCAGTTGCGGAGTGACAGCACCAGCGGAGTAATGGCAGTTGCGGAGTAATCAGCACACACCAGTGGAGTAACAGCAACATTTTTGTAGTAGCACTGGTGGAGTAACGGCGCTGAGTATTATATTTCTCCTGGTCATGTTCCTTTGTTATTCCTGCAAAATACAAACAAGTAAATTATTATTATTATTATTATTATTATTATTATTTTAAGACAGAGTGAGAGTGTCCTTTATTCCAACAACCATTAAATCAGATGAATCGGAAAGGTGTTTGACAAAGGTATTTCTAAAGGTTGGACAGTGGTATAGTTTTAGACGGTGTCTTTTTACTAAGAATGAGGTATGATTCTCATCTATTGTACTTAATCTAATCGTTCCATTGTCGAACACTATGTCCACTTAATATGGCCCCATCCAGTGAGTGCAAAGCTTGCCTTTGAAATCCTTAAATCGGGAGTCGTAAAGTAATGCCCAATCTCCCACATGGAACACCTTAGTTTTGATAAATTTATCATGCCATTTCATTCTCTGTTGTTGAACAGCAGTGGTCTTCTGGACAGCTACTGACCGAATCTCGTCCAACTCATTCAGTTGTTCCAGTCAGTTTTTTTGTGTTTCTAATAGGTCTAAGCCTACTTCTAGCGCTGTTCTGAGTGTACTGATCTCAAATTCCACCGAAAATAAGGGGAATTTCCCACAGACTAATTTGAATGGGGAAAACCCAGTTGTGTTCCGCCATGTTGTTTTGTATGCCCATAAAGCTTATGGAAGTTTATGTGCCCAGTCCGGGCGATGACTTGCTACTTTCTTTGTCAAGATATTTTCCAATACCTTGTTTGTTTTTTCTACTTGCCCATTCGCCTGGGGGTGATAGGGGGTTGTCACTCTATGTTTGACCCCATATTTCTGCATCATCTTTCCTATCATGTGAGATGTGAACTGTGATCCTCCATCCGAGACAATTTCCCTTGGAGTACCATATTGGGCAAAGATTTCTTCAAAAAGAAAGTTTGCCACTACTTGCTCTGTTGCTTTTGTGACCACTCTGGCTTCCACCCATTTAGTTACATAATCAGTTCAAACCAAGATGTAAGCTTTATGATGAGAAGGTGGGTTGAAGGGTCCAACCAAATCGATGGCCCATTTCTTAAATGGTTCAAGGAATATCTGGGGTTGTAGAGGCATTTCATCTACATTCCCAGGTTGTCCCATCTGTTGGCAGCTATCACACCTTCGGACATAATCCCAAGCATCACGAAAGATGGAGGGCCAATAATATCCCATTTGCAGCACTTTGTGACCTATTCTTTTATCTACAAAATGTCCTCCACAAGGTCCATCATGTGCAGCGTTCAGTATCTCATCGATATCACCTTCCGCCACACAACGTCAAATCTGTTGGTCAACCCCTGTATGAAAGAGATATCCTGCTATCCATGAATATCGGGTACTCTGGTGAATAATCTTCCTTTGCTCCTTATATGACAAATGACGAGGCACCTTCCCTGTAGCAAGATAATTAGCAATATTTGCATACCACAGAGTGTTAGTAGATACTGCAAAAAGATGTTCATCTAGAAAATTATCTTTAACAGGTGTATTCTTACCATCATGTTCTATCCTAGATAATAAATCTGCAACCAAATTGTCCTTCCCTGATTTATCTACTATAGTAATATCAAATTCTTGTAGTAGCAAAAGACATCTTGTGATGCGACCAGGGGTAACAGGTTTATTCATTAAATACCTAATGGTTGCATGATCAGTATGCACAAAGGTAGGATACCTGGTAATGTAGTGTCGGAATTTATTGATGGCGTAAATGACAGCCAGGAACTCTTTCTCAGTCACTGTGTAGTTTAATTCAGCAGGAGCCAAATTCTTACTAACATAGCAAACTGTGTATGGTACATTGTCCTCTTGTTGTCCTAATACTGCACCAATTGTTGTTTGGGAAGCATCTATATGAATATGGAAAGGTAATGCCCAGTCCGGACCTCTAAGGATCAGAGTGCTACAAACCAATTCCTTAATTTTCGTAAAGGCTGCATCACAGTCCTCTATCCACACGAAATCAAAATCTTTTGTTAGCAATTGAAAAAGTGGATGTGCTACTTTAGCAAATTTTTCTATAAAACACCTGTAATAACCAGCACAACCAATAAAGTTGCGTACCTGCATGGGCATTTTGGGTGTCAGGAAATGTTGAATTACCTTTATCTTTGCTAGGTCCATTCGGATTCCTTCAGCTAAGAGAAAATGTCCCAGAACAATTCCCTCTTTCATAATCATATGACATTTTTCCGCACTCAGCGAGACACGCGCTTGTATACACCTTTCGAGAACTTTTTCTAAATTTTTCAGTCCTTTAGGAAATGAATCCCCATATGGAGTAAAGTCATCCATGTAGATTTCAACATTGTCATTTATCAAATCAGAGAAGATTCCCAAAATTTCCCTCTAGAACGTTGCAGGAGCATTGCACAGGCCAAAAGGAAGGTCCTGGTATGCAAATGTTCCCCAGGGGCATGTGAAAGTGGTTTTGTCCTGATCTTCAGGAGCTATCTGGATCTAGTTATACCCACTAAACCCATCTAGAAAAGAAAAAAACTTTTTACCAGCCAATGTGTCCAAAACTTGATCAATAAATGGCAAAGGAAAATGATCTTTCTGCGTTGCTTTATTTAATTCTCGATAATCCACGCATATATGCCATTTTCCATTTTTCTTAGGGACCATTACTAATGGGGAGACCCATTGGCTATCTGAGATGGGGTAGATAAAACCTACGTCTAGTAATTTCTGAAGTTCTTCCTTCACAACATTTTTCAATGCAGGGTTCATCCTTCTATGAGGTTGTCTCACAGGACGACAATCCTCCTTAATGTATATATGATGGGTACATGAATTAGCAGGAATCCCCTTCATATTTGTATAATCCCAGGCGAAGGCTTCTTTTTGTTTTTGAAGGAAATCCACGAGTTTCTTCTTCTGGGATTATGACAGGGTTGGATTAATATTCAGAGTTTTTCCTGGTTCTTGTTCCACTAGGATACTTTCACTGGGTGCATCAACAGGTGGCTCCTCTGATCCTTCTGTTGTTTCAATTGTTTCCTGAGTCTCACAGCTTAGGATAGATTCTAGGAATTGTTGATTTGTTTCGGAAACGGAGCAAGGATCATCCATAAAAGAGGTGATTACATCATCTTCTGATTCTATTTTCAACTAAAGGGCTTGTCCAATAGTGAGGACTGGCCTCAATTCCTCATTTTCTGTTTTGGCCTCTTTCCTAGATAAAATTTTCTTGCTCCCTATTGGTTTTATGGATGGGTTTGATTCTGCAGGTGGGTATAACACTAAGTTCTTAATATTTTTCACATTTGAAATAACCATGTGCCCTGATCGGCACCCAATGTAAGCATCTGCAGTAGCCAGCCATGGTCTACCTAAAATCAAAGGATGGTCACCCACCAAAGATTGCGTCTATAAGACCAGGAAATCTATGGGATAGTGCCATGAATCCACTGAAATTGTTACATCTTCCAACTTTCCTACAAGTTTGACTATGGATCAGTCTGCCAATTCCAATACTATGGGTGTATGTTTCAAGTTACGAAGACCTAAAGCATGCATGGTTTCAGTGGTGATAACGTTGATGGCAGCACCCAGGTCTACCAACACATTTGGAATCTGTACCCCATTAATTTGTACTGTCAGAATTGGATTCCTCAGATCTCCATACTTTCCAGGCATTGACTTTCCTGTCATGAAATCTGATAATTTTCTCATAACATGAATGGTAAGGGGGTATTTGGATTTCTTTGTAGGTTTCTTTGAACAGTATTCCCTAAGAGTCTTTGCATATATTGGCACATCCTTCATAGCTTGTAACAAGGGAATTTTAACAAATAAGTTCTGCAATTCTCCTAGTAAATCAAATTTAGCTTGAGGGCTTGATTTACTCAAAGTTAGTCTCTCTGGGTAAGGTGGTTCAGATTGATGTTTTTTTACAGGAGGTGCCTGGTTTCTATCAGTTTGTTTTGTCTCTTTATTAATTAGTTCTGATCCCTTACCTTCATTATCGAGTTGTTGAATGGTAACTTGAGGACGTTGAACATTGACTGTCTACCCTAATTGTAGATTCAATTCATACAACTCTGCAGTGGAAATGCTATATGAAGGTGGGTTAAGAATATCATCTTGATGAGCTCCTTTGCTATTAGGATTCGGATTAGGTTGGATTGGGAACTGAGGATGGGCAAGTGGATTACCCTGAGGCACATTAGAAGGTAGTTGGAGTTTTTTTTGTGGCATTGGTTGAGGAAACTGCCCAGGAGAGGATCCTTGCCAAGTTGGAGCCCATGGGGAGCTCAAACTGGCTTGAGGGTTCCACTGTTGCCAAGGTGAAAACTGGTGTTGTGGCCACATGGAAGGGTAGGGCATGGACTGAGGATTCATATTAGAATTATTGAAATACTGATATGGGTCTGAGTACATACCTTGATTTCCCATCGGTGGTCGAGGCTGCCATGGATTTCTCAACCCCATGAGGTACAGTTGTTCCATGTCTTTCCCCGTTCCTTGAAATACTTCTTTCAGACCTGGTAGGGAGGGGCATGAGCTTGTTGCATGATTTAGCTCGCAGATTGCACATTCCTCTATGGAGTTTAGTGGACATTCCCTCTCTGGATGCTTCTTTCTACATGTCGGGAAGAATATCGCCATAGTCCTGTCCAATTCCAGCTACTTTTGTTTCACTTACAGCATATCCATCTGTGCTGACAGGGTGCTAAGGATATCCATCCTCAGATTGTCTAGCAGGTTTCCGATTTCTACTTTCATAACACCTCCGCCAGACCCTTTTACTGAGCGAATTCCTTGTTTGTTTCTTACAAGCCCCCTTGAGCACTGAATGCATAATTCACAGATACCTTCGAAGCTTTCCTTAGAGATGTCTCCCTTTCCCACAATGTTCAATAGTTCCATTGAGTCCTCACGGAGAGATCAGAGGAGGATAATTTTTAGAATTTCCTTATCCAGGTCAGAGTGACCCAACCTTTGTAAGGTGTACTTGAATCGTTCCACACAATCTTCCAAACTCTCATCTTCTTTTTGTGCGAACTTGAAAAGTTCTTCCTTAATGTTCCGGGATTTACAGTAATCCTGGTATTTTTCCAGAAAAGTTATCTGCATATCATCCCATGTGGAAATAGAGCTTCCTCCTAGGCCCATGAACCATCGCAGAGCCATTCCTTTTAATGTAGAAGGAAAAAATTTTAACTTTTGGGCCTCCGTCATATAGTCATACCCCCGACACACTATGTCAAACTCGAATAGAAATGTGTCAGGATCTTCTGAAACAAGCCCATGAAAGTTTGGTAAGGTTGCTAATGGAATAGGCTTTGTGGGTGCACCAGCTTCTAAATCTCTTATTGGAAACTCGATAGTGGAGGTTGTGGGAGACATAAATATCTTCCAATAACCGTTGGGTATTTCACCAGGATCTGTAGGAGATGGCTAAGGCTTTCTTACCCCTTGGATCCGAGTCACTTTAGCAGCACTTCCCCGGTCCCTTGGTGATGTAAATACTCCTTCGATCCCTTCTCCTGCGTCCTGATGACTTGATCCCTCGGCTACAACCTCCTCTCTCTTGCTGGAGTGGTCTGACTTTGTCGAGGCTCTGCTTGCGACCTCTTCCCCCTCTGTTACCAGCATAATATTTCCCTAGTCAGGTATGCTAATAGATGTTTCTTCAACTGCTGGAGGGACCTGTTGTGTCGTGTCACCCAAGAATGTTGTAGACAGCACTGGAATGTTGTAGACAGCACTGGTTGATCTATTGATTGTCCCCCAGGCTTCACTCTTCATGCCCTTGGTCTCACGGTTGCATGGGAGGATGTCTCTGATTCAGCCTTTGCTATAATCTGCTGGATGTAGGTCTTTCTTCCCAAATCTGGTCCTCCCTTCTTTGGGGCTTTCACTCTGCCCCCGTTATTTGGTTCTTTGTTCATACAAGTGTTGGTATGATGGAGGGTCTTGGCATGAACTTACAATGCTTTAGTATTGAAGTAAGGTGTCAAAGGACCATTCCTTCCCCAAGATGAAAGATCTTACGAAAAGAAAGGCAGCTAAAAAAAAGAGTCCAAGGTTTAGGGCTCAGAGCAGAGTGTCAAAGGACTCTTCCCTCCCCTAAACAAGAACCAAGAACAAACACACACCAAGAAAAGACCTGATACTTTTCAAATCTAAAGCAGGGCATCAAAAGACTCCTCCCTCCCCAGGGTAAAAGCTAGGGTTTCAAAAAAATCAAGGGTTTGAAAGAAGTAAATTTAACCCAGGGTCTGGAGTAGGGCGTCAAAGGACTCCTCCCTCCCAGGACAAGAGATTGGCAAAAATGGAAAAGCAAAAATAAAAACAAGCAGAAAGAACACCTATACTCAGGACCTGAAGCAGAGTGAGAAAGCTCGTTCTCTCCCCAGGATGAGATATTGACCCACTGGTTGGTCCGGATCATTGTCTTGCACCTTGTTAGCCTCCCCGACAACGGTGCCAAAATGTTGGTGTCCAGGTATGAATGATTTATTCACCCTTTTCCTACATTAATTTATCAATCCGGGTGTGTATTCTTTCAACGCAACATGCAAGGTATATGCAGGGGCAAGAGTACAATTCGTTCTGGCCAAGGGTTCACGATTAAGATTCAAAGCATTACTGTCAAACTGGATTAACTACAGCTTTTGAAAAGTAATCATAAGAATCACACACTATAACAGCAAGAATAAACTAATAAATAACACATTGTAACAGCAAGCATAAACTGATAAATAACACACTGTAATAGCAAGCATAAACTGATAAATAACACGCACAGAAAGATGCAACACCTGATCAGAAGAGCGGGCCTAGATCTCTGATCAGGGCTGCGTTAGTCACAACGAAGATGAAGACAGCAAAATAGATAGTATTTTATAAATTTGAAAAGGGTTATTACAATTCTCAATGGGGACATCCCCCATTACAGGAATAAACTGTCTTTTATACATGGAGAGGGAGAACAACCTCTTTCCCCAAAACATGGTAACTGTATCCCCAAAAATATACATTAGTTGGACCGGCACCAGTACCAGATAGACAAGATCAGCAAGATTCCCAAGATGGTTCATAGATTTGCGACTCCAATTGCGTGGCCTCCTTTTGGCTTGGTCGTTGTTGTCCTCAAAGCAGTTGAACAACGGATCTGTCATGGGATACTGAAGCCTTGATTCCTGTTCTCCAGAAGTTGCGGTCAAACATTCGTTTTAGTGTTGCGAATAGGCAAAACTCTGCGACTTTATTTCATTAATAAAATATTCTGATAGACAAGGCAGGGGTATTTACCTTACAGGTTTAGCATAGTAAACATAGGTAAATTAGTGCAAAAAGGTCAAAAAGGTAATGGAAATGAAGCAGAAAGATAGCTCGATTTGGTGCAGAAACTTACCTCTTGTCCTACTCTTTTGACTGTGTTTCATGGACAATCCTTTTGACCACACGGTCTCATTTCCTATTTTCTTGTCCAATTAGGAAAAGATTTTGTTTCCATAGAATTTAAAGTAGTCGATGCTCCTATAGACTATAATATTTTGTTAGGAAGGAGTTGGACTCATTATTGCAAGATTTGTATTAATTCCAAAGCCCCAACACAAGTCCCCAAATTTGTGTAACTATGGAAAATCCTACCATTGTCACCTTAGTAAGAAACCCCCTCGTTTTAGTGATGGAAGAGGTCCACCACAAGGGAGGCTTCCCTGGTGACCTCAAGGGATCAAAGTGGAAATATTATTAGCCAAGCCCACCACCCCCTCTCTTGATCACCTAAGTCAAAGTCTATGTCTGTGAAATTGAGGAAGAAAAAGGTGTTTCGGGTACCTTCTTGTAACAAGAACAATTATAGCATGTATATAGTGATTTATAAGTACCATTATGTAATGTAAACCTCAAGAGACAATAAACAATGAAAATAAATGATAGTTGGTACAAAAGTATAGTGATATAACAATTCATAATAGCAATTAGAGTTTTGTAACAACAACAAGTTAGAGAGATTATAATTGCATGAAATGACAAGGAAAATTTAGGACATTTCCAATAGATCAATAAGTGTTCCAAACAATTTCTAAGTATATTAAGTTAATGTTAGGCTAGTGTATGCAACAAATTGCAGCAAATTAGATGGTTGTAGCAATGTTTTGCAACATCAACACTAAAATTAGTAAATTATCCTAAGTTAGAGTTAGGAAAAGTTTGTAAAATCTTTAGAGAGCGGAAATTGATGATTGTTTGATCACTTTCCTTCACAAGAGAGCAAGTAAACTAATTCCTTTTGGGCTATGGAGTCTTTTGTAACAACAATAAATATGCATTTGGATAATGATGATAGCAATTTCTAAGAGAAAGGGCTTGAAATCTAAGGTGCTAGCACCTTAGGGCCTTAGATTTTAAGAAGTGGTTTACATAGTGCAAGTACTTTTGGGATCTGGTAACTCTTTATTCCCTTCTTAGGTTCTTCAATAATGTCACAACAAGTGTCTAGAATCAAGGGCTTTAGGAGCTTAAATCTAGGTGGGATTTCCTTCACAAATTAATGGATGCAATTATCCTTATGAGAGGAGGAAGCACCTTATGCTCCTCTCTTAGGGTTTAACCAAGAAATAAATCTTCAATCTGATCAAGTAAATTCACAATAAAGAATTAATGACATGAAAATTGCATAAATTTACTTACTTCACCAAGACAATGACAAGAGAAACCCCTAATTGTAGAAAAATCCTCCAAAAATCAGAAAAGAGATATCCAAAATTTTCCTCCAAAGGCTAGTGCATGAGTAAAAGAGACCAATAGCACCAGGAAAGTGAAAATTTTAGTACCTCACTCTCACATGTGTGAGAGAAGTTGTGATCTTCTAAAATGAGTCTTTGGTTAGCCATATTGATATGGGAAATCCTAATCATGAAAATACAGAATTGAAAATTCATGTCTTTTCACAAGGGGGGCTACTTTTTAATTTACCCCTTTTAATTTACAAAATTTAAATTTTATGTAAGATAAAACCCTAGAAGGGTGACGTCATGCCCTAAGGGGGTGACGTTGAGCTCTAGGAAGGTGACATTGAGGCTACAAGATGGAATGTTATGCCTCCAAAGGCCATACATCATGCCCACATGTGCCCAAATTCCATTCCAAATGTCCTCCTCCACTAAACCATCTCTTGAACCATCTCCATGAAGCCCTAGCCCTCCAAGGGTGATGTCATGGGCTAGGAAAGTGACATTTAGGCCTCCAAATGCCAACGTCCAAGTGGAAAATGGTGAGATATCATCATCTAGGCATGTTAAGGTGCCTCTAAATGAAAC
>ML783735.1:1870716-1885370 GCA_009831015.1 Picea engelmannii
AGTGTCCTCCTCCACTAAACCATCTTTGGAACCATCTCCATCAAGCCCTAGCCCTCCAAGGGTGACCTCATGGGATAGGCAAGTGACATTTATGCCTCCAAAGGCCAACGTCCAAGTGGAAAATGGTGTGAGCTCATCATCTATTCATGCCAAGGTGCCTCCAAAGGAAACACCCTCCATCCTCAAGGTGCAACTTCCATCATCTCTTGTGCACTAGGCATGGGGTCTAACATCCATCATAGGGCTTCAAAGCCCAAATGGAGGTTCGAAGAAAGTTATCTCTCCACAAATACGTGTTCACTAGACAAGGTCCTACAAAGACAAATAGATGCAACCTCCAAGGGTCCACAAGTCACAAGAATCATGCCAAGTAAGTCATATCTAATACAAGAACCACCCAAACATGTGCATCAAACCCCCTTTTTCAAATTAAACAAATGCTTGAAGAACTTATAAGTTTTTCCCAATTTAGGTATGGGAGGGGTGTCATGGTGCCATATTGGACAAGCCAATCCCCAATTCAAGGGATTTTTTCCAAGAGGAACCTATCTAAGTCATGTAGTGAGTGCGAGGTGGATTTTGGGGCAAGACTTCTAGGTGTGGGGTCATTGACATACAAGGGTTTGTATTGTCTCATTTATGGCTGCCTTTGTAGAGGGTGCACTTTCTCTTGAGTTAACCAATATTTGTGTTCCACATTTTTGTAAGCCCCTTTTTTCCATATTTCTAATCCCTTCTTTCATTTATAATTTGCAAATTTGAGGCTCCCCCTTTAAGGGTTTCCAAGCTTTAGTATTAATTTTGAGACCGAGGCGAGCACTAAATGAGTAGAGATCAAGTTGGACTGGATTTTAGTGGTCATTATTTTCTATGTTCACTTTCTTTTTAGCGTCATTTTCTTATTCTTTTATAGCAATTGAAATCTACCTATGGGTCGTCAGCCCCTTCTTCTCATGAAATGAGGTACAATCCCTTCTTGGGACAATGAACCTGGAAACCCAAAAGAAAAGGAAACGGAGGGGTAGAATGATGGAAGGTGGTAAGTATGAACGGGAATGGTACAATGACTCTTCAAAGAACCACCCAGTAGCAACCCTTTTCCAAGAGTGACCTACTTACTAGGAGACCATGTCACTCACCAAGGTGAAACTAGACAAAAGGTATAAATTCAAAGCAAACGTTTAGAAATCAATAAAGGATTCATTGCAACATGCTCAAATGATTCAAGTATTAAAATGGCACTTACCATGATAGCATATTTTTTACCTCATGGAGCAAGACCCGTTGTCTTCCTGGACCAAGCTGATGTGGTGGATGATGCTCTGTTATTGATGATGAACGATGAGGTGCTCATAAAAAAAAATGGGGCCCTCTAGGCTCTGTCGATCAATTTGACTCTCAGCACTACATATCTGCTACATGTGGGCCTCAAGATATGATCTCATTATTTACCCCTAGCCTGGGGGGTAATAAGACTTATGTGTTGACAATTTCCATTTCCATGGTCTTTTGATTTTTATGCTTTCCTTGTGAGGGGAGAAATGTAACAATCGACCAGATGTCTTTTAACCACTCTGAATCAGAGGAAAATCTAAGATCTACCATATCATTTATTGAAAACTAAGAGCATTGGTGTTGGAATGTATCCTTCACTCATGGGAACATTTAATTTTCCATCACCGGTTTCTTATATTTGCACTACCCCAGTCAGCTACCAAAATTTGACCTCCTTGGTCCCTATTACATGAGTTGGTTTGTTTAGAACCTCATATTTGTAAGATCTATGGGTGTTACCCTCGTCGATTTGATCGATATAAGCTTGTGTGCTTGTCAGGACTGGTGACCATTTGCAGAAGAGATCACTTAACGAGCAATCCAACAAGCTTCTGCAGACTCTGATTCAACTTCTTCATGGATGGAAGAAGACAATAAGTTCCCAGAGCCTATTTGGGCTCAGAATTCTTTGAATTCCCTTTACTATCTTGATATTTTCTTTCCTTCTGACGAATATATTATACATGCGATGATAGGACCAGAATGGCCATGGGAGGATATGCATCATCAATCATACTTCCTCCCCGAAATCAATCTTACCAAAAGTAGAAAATTACAGTCAGTCGTGAGTAGAACTGTTGATCAGTTCGTGAACCCTTTTGTAAAGCATGGTATCTATTAGTCCCTAAATTTGCATTTGACAGTGAGAGGGCAAGCTAGGGCATCATCGGTTTATTGAAAAATGTTTAGGAGGTTTCTATAATTTGTTTTTTTGAATAAGGTGGTTGAAAACTGGCTCGGGGTTATAACATAACATGAAAATCAAGATCAGAACATAGTATATCCCATTGACTGAGTAAAAGGTAGGCACATATATGGATTAAACCAATAATAAAAAGAGAGGATGAAGCCTTCAATTTGTCAACTTCATATAAGTTCTTGTCTTAGAATATCATAAAGAAACAAGAACATCATCTTGAAATCAAAACTTGAAATTAATTCCCACTGCAAATTATTTACTGTATTAATTATCAATCAAGAAACAAATGCATTGCAGTCTGAATAATGAATTCAAGCATGAAGAAAGAAAAATAGAGTAGAAAAGAGTGTCTAACCATCCATATGCCTTTTTTATTAAGTGTCAAATAGAACATAAATGCCTTTACACGGAGGTTCACAAAACAAGCCCTCTAGATCTCCAATTTTTCGACCCGAACAGAGTCTTTCCTCTGCCTATTTAAACTATCCACAAAAACCACCGATCCTATTTTCTAGAGTGTTTTTAATGACTAGATCTAGATAGCATCTATCTAATAGGGAGGTTAGCTCAAAAGAGCATTTACATTCCAAAAATAGATCATTGCTCAACAGCTTAATATCGTATGATCTTGCCAACATTACATTCGATTCTACAAAATAGGGATTAGTTTGATCTAGTCATACATTTTGAGGTCTTTGCATTTCACAAGCCAAAACAAGTAGACACTGCCATATTCCCTGAAAAACATCAAAATTATGATTGTACTAATCTTCATGAAACTTCTAGGGTATGATAACAGCAGTAGCTTTGGCAGTTTTCTGTTTGAGCTTTGTGGTACGCACGACATTATGCCAATAGAGTTTGAAGTTTATCTCTCTGATTTATTTGAGCAATTACCTTTGCTCTTTTTTCTTATTCTTGAAACCTTGAATTCTTCCTTTTTGACAAGCACTCCATTGTTCTATATCAGTCTTTCCTCTTTTCAACTGTCTCACTGTCTTCTGGAATTCCTTGATCCTTTCTCTATCAGTTCTGACTTTGACCTTGAATTCGGGGAACTCTTTAGAAGGTGCAGGCTCATTCAGATTTATGGCAACCTTGGGTTCTCTCAATTTAACTTCGTATTTAGAAACCAATCCTGAGGTGTGTTCTTCATCAAAACTTGTTGAATCCATGGCTTCTGACATATCTGATATGTGATCTGAATCTACAAGGTAACCCTTTTTATTTCCAGGGATCTCACTGATACCTTTAGCAATTTCTTTAGCTTTTGCCATTCTAGTTGTAGCTCTTGTGACAGGTCCTGAAGATGATGAAACAATCTGTTTACCTCTTTTTGACGGTTTCTTATGCAATGGAGGTCTTTTTGTTTTTTTCCTAGTACCTGCTTCAGCATCTTCAGAGTGATCTTCTATAACTATGACGTTTTATTCTTTGATTGAGGGATTGAACATGGCTTTGGACTTCAACCTGTATTTGTTGGTAACCCTAGTAGAATTCCTTCTAGGGTTTTGAGACATAGGCACACCTTTATTCTTTTTCCTTTTAACTGCAGAGCTCTTTCTACTGGTTGAAGGCGATTCATGCTTGACTGTAGTTTGAATATCAAAATCTTCATCTGAATCTTCTTCCCCTTTAACATCTTCCTTGGAAAACATTTCAATTTATGGATCCAATTTTGGTCTTTTACCTCTGTTATTCCTCATCACCCTCATAGCAGGAACTTCCTCTTTAACAGGGGTTTCATTAATTGAAATATTTTGTTTCTGTGTAACAGTCTTTTTTCCTTTGCCTTTCTTCTGTTTGTTGGACTGTGGATCAGGATTTAAGGATTGCATGAGCTAGCTCCAGGGTTTCTGTATTTATCTCAGAGCAGACATGGCTAGAGTCTTAATTAAGAAATGATGAAACGGGTTTCTCTTTGCATTGGAGGAGAGTGATTGCACTCTTTTTGACATTTTTGTCAAGCTTTTGAGTAGAAAGTAAGGCAGATTTAAAGGATAATCGCCATTTAGATGCATTAATAACCTAATGTGATAGATATAAATTAGTGAGAATCTGCCTTCATGGGTGATATACCTATGGATAACGATCAAAGCAGCATGCCATTCTGGTCTAATCCAGCTGTGGGGAACTCTCTTTCTTCAATTTGGATTTTGTTTATCTGGAAGCAAGAATTGGTTGACGAACTCGGTAACCACATGCTCCTTCTTCCACCATCGTTCTCCTCCAACCACCAATTTGTAAGCTTTGGAAATTGTTTGTTTTGTCACCAGCATTAGCAGCTTCCCGATCTCCACTTCATAACCATCAAATTTATGTGCAAACTCCATAGAGGCATGTTCGTCATGACCTTGGAAAGTGGTGAGGAATTCAAACCAACCTACGTCTCTGAACCTTTGAGCCATCTGAGGATAAGCTTCGAGAAGTTCAGCACCCTTGGGTTCTAATCTAACCACTTGTTCGCTCCTCTTAGGCGCCATCAAAACACAATGCTACAACTGACACTAATCAGATTCTGAATATGCTATCTGTAATCTGTTAATATATAATTATTCTCCTGAGAAAACATCTGCACTTAAAATTCAGCAAAATCAGGATAAAGAGTGATTGTTTCAAATAATGATCTTTGGAATTGAACGATTTGAAATGAGTCCTTTACAAGTACAGAGTGATCCGATCATGTAATGGTTTGAATCATCAAATGATTCGAGAGCCATCGTGGGACACATGTGAACTCTTAGTCCACGATCTGGGTAATCATAACGAAATCTAGGTTGTGGGTGCATATTAAGGCATGATTATATTTGCGCTACGGGAATAATGTTATTCTAGTAGCGCTATTAATGACTTAGCATAATTTGAATTTGTAAAATTCAAACAGGCATATGAAGTGACACATTATTCAAACCATGTCTTAAAACTCCAAACTTAAAGAAATTATCCAAAAAGCTAAAACGTAAACCATAAAAAGATGAAAACAATGATTTAAATCAAATGAAAGCAAATAATGAAGTGCAGGTAGGAAGGGTTTAGGATTAGGATTTCTCACAAAATCAACAGCAAAATTAGAGGCTAACACTGACTCCTTCTGGGGATGGAGTTTTGATAATAAACTCCAAGAATTGTAGACCAATGTATTTTCCTTTATTTATGATTCCTTGATCTCTCTGCATTTGTCAGTCTTTATTCATAGCATAACTGTAAAAACAAGTCCATTGGGTATATGGAGTCGTTATTGAAAAGAAAACCTATTGTACTAACTGAAAACCTGATGAGTCTTTAGAGAAAATAGTGCTTCAAGAACCTCCCATTCACTAGGCCTCCAAAAAATTTTGTGTTGTCTAAATTATGAAGGACAAAAGTGTTATTGTCCATTACCTTGGCTATTTTGAAAGGACCATACCATAGGTTATCGAACTTACCATGTTTTGTTTTATCCTCTCTCTTGGCATCCCATCTTAACACCAAATCTCCCTCATTGAAAACATCTTTCTTAGTTCCCTTATCAAATGTAGCCTTGACTTTGCTCTGGTGAGAAGCGACTTTCTGATTCACCTATTCTCTGACCTGCTGAACTTCAATCATCTGAAAAATTCTCCTTTGTAGATCGTTGGGTTCTTCTAACTCTTCTTGTAAAAACTTTAAAATAGGTAGGCCCAATTGAGTTGGAAGAATAGCTTTCAGCCCATATACCATCTGGAAAGGAGAGGTCCCAATAGACTTCTTATTGCTGATACGATCAATCCATAGGGAAAACTTTAACTTGGAATCCAAAGATTTTTTTATTTTCTGCTAGTAGTTTTTTTATAATCCTTATCAGACTCTTATTGGAAGATTCTGCTAACCCGTTCCCTTGGGGGTAGTAGGGAGTAGAATGAACCAATTTGATACTATAATTATTGCAGAATTCAATCATGGAATTCAATTTAAAAGCCTGTGCATTATCAGTGACTAGTTTTTTAGGACAGCCAAACTTGGAAAAAATATATCCTTCTAGAAAGTCCATGATTACCTTATATGTTGCATTCCGAGTTGGAATTGCTTTGATACACTTTGTAAAGTAATCAGTGGCTATAAGGATCCATCTATGTTGTCTTGATGATGAAGGATTGATCTCTCCGATGAAATCCAAGCCCCGTTGTCGGAATGGTCCATCAGTGACGATTAGTTTTAAAGGCAGAGACATAAGTTTCTGCTCCCAATAAATTTCTGACAGGGTTCACATGCCCTGACCCGAGCAAAAATATATGAGAATAGAACAGGCCAATACTATCCTGCCCTAAGAATCTTGAAGGCAGTAGCCTTCCAATGGTGATGACCTCCACACACACCATGATGTAGATCATAATAAATTTGTTCAGCTTCTTTTTCATCAACAAGCCTCAACAAGAAACCATTAGTATCTTTCCAGAATAAGATCTGATCAATAATGCAAAACTTCACTACTCTTAACTTTAATGTTCTGAATTTTGATTTATCCAACTCTGGGGGAGATTGAAAATTCAGCTGAAAAAATACGATATCTTTGTACCATGGTGAAGAAACATACTTGTTGTTTACCTGTGAACTTGTTTCTTCAATCTGGAAAGAAGAATCTTGTGTCTTGTCTGAAAGATGGTACAACCCAATTGCTTTGCAATTAGATTCTGTCATTAATTTGGCAAGGCCTTGACCTTTTATCAGTTGAGTAGGCTTTATGGTGAGATCATACTCCGGGATTTTGGTTATCCATTTCCCTCTCTTTCCTTCACAGCCAAGTTGAACCAATATTTCTTTGACTGCATTGCTTGGGACATAAGTTGTGATCTCAGGTTGAAGGATATATACTCTAAAGGACTTCATAGCCTTTACCAGGGCATAATCTTGTTTCTCCATTATGTCATACTTCAATTCAGAGTCTCTAAGGGTTTTTCTAAAGAAGGATATGGGTTGCTCATATCCTTGCTCATTTCTTTGCAAGAGGACAACAACTATGGTGTTTTCTGATGCAAATGAGGAAATCATGAATCCTTTGGAATAATCTGGACTAATGAGAACATGGGCTTGAACAAGAGCCTACTTTATTCTTTCGAAAGATTCTTTAGCTTCATGTATCTACTTAATTTCTACATCCTTTTTCAACATTTCAGTAATGTATTTGATAATCTCTGCAAATTAGGTATAAACCTCCTCAAAAAATTAATTTTACCAATGAAGGACTGAATAGACTTCTTGTTTCTCAGAATATCTATTTGTTGGATAGCCTTGACTCTTTCTAGATCTATTTTAATACCTTCGGGGGAAACAATATTCCCTAAAATCTTTCCTTCCTCCATGGCAAAGTGTGAATTTTTAGGATTAATTGATATGCCATATCTTCTGCACTTCTCAAAATTCTACTTCAAGTGCTGTAAATGTTCTTCATCAGATGCTGAAAATACAGTGATGTCGTTGAGATAAATAACCACAAACCTGTCTTTTTCACCAATAGAAGCAATATCCATAGCCCTTTGAAATGTAGCTCTTGCATTCATCAGTCCAAAGTGCATATTTTCGTACATAAAAGTGCCCCATGGAGTGGTAAAAGTTGCTTTCTTTTTATCTTCCTCCACTACTGATATTTGATTGTACCCTGAGTATCCATCAAGCATAGATATTCTCTTCACGCCAACAACTCTTTGTAAGATATGATCCATTTTTGGTAATGGATAATTGTCTTAAAAGGAGCACCTGTTCAAATTCCTAAAGTCCACACAGAGCCTTATCTCTATGTTCTTCTCCCTGACAGGCACAAGGTTGGATACCCATTCACTGTATCTCAGTGGCACTATGATTTTGGCTTCTAATATTCTTTTCAACTCCTTTTCTATTATGGGTAATAGTAGAGGTTTAAATTGCCTAGACTTTTGCTTAACAGGTTTAGACACGGGTTTCAGAGGAATTTTGTGTTGTATGATCTCTGTATCAAACACTTTAAAATCTTCATAAGACTAGGTGAATATATCTTAATATTGCTTCATTAACTCAACATATGTTCTCCTCTGTTTCTGTGACAATTTCTTAGATATTTTGACCAACCTGGGATTTGTATCAAGACTGATGTCACAAGGCCACTACATTTGTTTCTTCTGTTTGGATAATAGCCTTCCTGGAAACATCATTGTGACTGAACAACCTCTCTAGTGGAACCAAACCTTTAGGCAGATGGTTTGTCTTGAGTTCAATGATTTTGTGCGCGACAACAGTATCTTGAAGGACCTCTGCAGCATGTATTTCTGCTTCACCATTTTCATCATCCTGATCTATTGAAATGTTAGAAAAATCTTCAATAGTTTTCAAGAATCTTTGAATTTCCTCATCATCTTTAAAGACCTGCCAATGTTTTATATTATCTGGTATTGAGGGCATGTGTCTGACCTCAACTTCAAACTTCAGATTAGGAAACATTGGAGTTTTAAAGTTGATGGTTGCAAGTGCCAAAGACTCAGCTTGTTGATTTAAATTTATGTTCACAAAAGTAATATTGAATGCCAAAAAGAAATTATCCACATAATCCCACACCTCATTTATATATTGTTTCAACCTTTGTTGTTTGGTTTGATATATATTTTTGATTTGATGAATAATTAATTCTGAATCTCCAAAAACAGAAAGTTTATCTATACCCATATCTTTTGCATCTTTCAAACCTAACAGTAAGGCTTCATACTCATTGATGTTATTGGTGGTATCAAATTCAATTTTATATGACATACGAATCACCTCCTTAGTAGGGGAAATGAAGACAATCCCAGCTGCAGAACCTTCTTTAGAACATGCTCCATCAAAATACATTTTCCAAATAAAATTATCTTCACTATCTCCAACTGCAGTTGTTGTCTTCCTAACTGATACTTCTGCCATTTCATCACTCATATGAAAAATAGAAGAACCAAGATTGTCTTCTTCAGCATATATAGGATTATTAGTGGGGTTTTCATGATCACTTACCAAATAAGCCAGTTTTACTTCTATGTATAATCTCTGTTGTTCCCCACCAAAAACAGGTATGGTTTCGTAACTAAGATCCATCTGTAGAGTACCACCTACCTTCTTGGCCCAAGATCTTGAAAGAAGCATTCCAAATTTTGGTGGTATGTCAACCACAATAACATCTAATACCACACTTTTCATAGGTAATTGGGAAAGAGTAACAACCACATCTTTCATAACTCCAAGGCATTTGACTTTCTTGGAGTCAAAAGAATATAGATCGTGATATGGTCTAGTAATGTCCAACCCTAATTCTTCCATCACCACCTTAGGCATGACATTATGCGAGGCACCAGAATCCATTAGGCAATTGTGTAATATCTTGTTATGGACATTTAACGAAATGTAGAATGGGGGAGAGGCATCAATTATGTCTTCAATGTGAGGTCCAATAGTTACAGCAGGGTTTTCATCTTCTAGATTGACTGTATCTAAAAAGGTAACTTGAGTTGGAGACTGTAGAGCCTTGAGGACAGTCTTTCTGAAGGGTTATTTTTTCATGAGTTCTAACAATGGCACTGAAATCTTGATTTTTTTGATTTCATGTTCTAAACTAAAAGAAGAAACATTTATTTCTGGTTACTTTATGTTAGCAGTATTATCCTTGGCAAGTTGTTTCAATGGTTGATTGGCTTGAATCTTAGGACTTTCTTTAATGATTCCCTTTTTAACTGGAGTATTGGCCTTCTTTGTGGAAACAGGTGTATCCACTATAGGTTCATTTGAACCAGATCTGAGACTATATTTCTTCCTTTTAGGATCCTTTTGGATGATCTCATCAGCATCCCCTTCCTCAAACTGGTTAAAAATCAAAGCATCTTCATAATCTTGTTGTGTCACATGCATAGGAGATGCTTCAGAATCATTTAGGTGAACTGCAGAGTCATATTACGTATCATCTCCATCCTCCTACTCATCTACTACATTATTCTGAAAAGGAGGCAAAACCTTTTGGTCATCTTGATTTTTTCTTTCCCTTGGTAAGATTTGAGGTGCATTGTTCGACCTCCTGTATTGATTTTGGTTTCTGTATCCACCCTCCTATGCAGGTCTACTGGGTTTTTTTTGTTCCATCTTCAACCTTGCCATTTCATATGTCAAAGTCTTCAACATCTTAGCCATTTCATCCATCTTAGAATCAAATGTTGTATTAGAAGATGAAGGCAACTCTTCTTTTTGCTTTTTTCTATCTCTATCACTCCTAGACTTCAATTTGTCTGCTGCTAATTTGTTTGATTCTACCTCGATAGCAGCGTCTTGCATCAGGCTGAGGGTAGAAGCCCTTCTTTCCCTAAGCATTAAGGAAAATTTAGCATTGAAATCATTGGCAAAAGTGATTTTAGCTGATGTCTCTGAAGGTTTAATCTCCTCTGGAATTTTACCATACATCTGATTGAATCTTTTGGTAAAATCAAGTATTGATTCACCTTGTTTCCTTTTTAAAGCCCCAAATTCGGTGATGTAGTATAAAAAGTCTTTCTTGACTCCCAAGTGTTTAATAAAATCATCATCTAAGGCTACGATATAAGCAATTGAATTAGGAGGCAAACTCCTGAACCACTTTCTTGCTTCCCCATTTAGACTCTGCACGAACAATCTTATCCACACATCAGCATGTTCTTCATTGAAATTATCTGCAAAAATATAAAATGAACTCAAGTTCTCTTCAGCAGTAACTTCTCCATCTACATTGAATCTGGGCAAGTATCTCATATAATCATTTGGTGGAAAGGCAAACATGACTTGTGGAAGAATCAAAGGGGCATACCTTGCTGCAACAATTTCATCCATTCTGTCTGCAGACATATTTTCTATCTTTAATGTTTGAGTTTTGGGAGTAAGTAAGGTTGGTGATGTTGGAGATGAAACTGTCCCTGATGTATGACAACTTAACTGTATTGTTACTGAAACGTGATCTATAGAAGATAAGGATTTCTCTTTTGGACTATGATCAGATGAAGGGCCTAGAAACAGAGGATTTTCAAAAGAAAAATAATGTGTTTTAAAATCTTCAGATGAAAGAGATCCAAGAGATGAAGAAGGTGTCTCTGGTTCACTCTTAATGTATGTGTTATGATCTCCCAAATTTTCAGTCACAGGCAAGGTGTTTGAATACTCTTGTTTAACAAGTTTAGTAAGTAACTTCCATTGTTCTATATTTAATTCTGAGATAGTTGAAGGGGAAGAAACTGTATCAGGATCAATAACAGGTTTAAATTCTCTTTCAGGAATCACCTCCTCATCTACTTGGGTTTTGGTGATTTCAGAGGATTGTTCTTGAAAATTTTCTGAAGACAATTTTCCCTTTGAGAGAGAAGAATGTCCAAAACAACCTTACATTTTCTTAATAACTTTTCAGGATCTGGAACTGCTGCAACAAACTCAGGACCTAGATTTTTTCTGGTTACTGGTCTCTTAGTATATGATGAAGAAGTTAGAGGAGTTTTAAGTCCTTTACCTTCTCTTTTAGGAGCCAGAATTACCGCAGAGGAGTCGTCAGGTGAATAATCACAGTCTTAAATACTGTCCAAAATCTTGGTCACCATTAAGATTTGAATCTAATCTTGTCATTTCCCTGGGGAAGATATCTTTGTTTCTTCATCCCCGGCAACGACGCCAAAAGATGTTAGTCCCTAAAGTTGCACTTGACTGTGAGAGGGAAATTTAGGGCATCATCGATTTATTGCAAAATGTTTAAGAGGTTTTTATAATTTGGTTTTTTGAATGTGGTTGAAAACTGGCTCAAGGTTAGAACATAACATGAAAATCAATATCAAAACATAGTATATCCCATTGACTGAGTAAACGGTAAGCACATAGATGGATTAAACCAATAAGAAAAAGAGAGGATGAAGCCTTCAATTTTTCAACTTCACATAAGTTCTTGTCTCAGAATATCATAAAGAAACAAGAACATCAGCTTGAAATCAAAACTTGAAATTAATTCCCATAGCAAATTCTTTACTGTATTGATTATCAATCAAGAAACAAATGCATTGCAGTCTGAATAATGAATTCAAGCATGAAGAAAGAAAAACAGAGTAGAAAAAAGTGTCTAACCATCCATATGCCTTTTCTAATAAGTGTCAAATAGAACATAAATGGCTTTACAAGGAGGTTTACAAAACAAGCCCTCTGGATCTCCAATTTTTCGACCCAAATAGAGTCTTTCCTCTGCCTCTTTAAACTATCCACAAAAACCATCGATCCTATTTTCTAGAGTGTTTTTAATGACTATATTTAGATAGCATCTATCTATTAGGGGGGTTAGCTCAAAAGAGCATTTATATTCCAAAAATAGATCATTGCTCAACAGCTTAATATCGTATGATCTTGCCAGCATTACATTCGATTCTACAAAACAGGGATTAGTTTGATATAGTCATACATTTCGAGGTCTTTGCATTTCACAAGCCAAAACGAGTAGACACTGCCATATTCCCTGAAAAACATCAAAATTATGATTGTACTAATCTTCATGAAACTTCTAGGGTATGATAACAGCAGTATCTTTGGTAGTTTTCTATTTGAGCTTTGTGGTAAGCACGACATTATGCCAATAGAGTCTGAAGTTTATTTCTTTAATTTCTTTGAGCAATGCCCTCTGCTCTTTTTTCTTCTTCTTGAAACCTTGAATTCTTTCTTGCTGATGAGCACTCCATTGCTCTATATGAGTCTTTTCTTTTTTAAACTATCTCACTATCTTCTGGAGTTCCTTGATCCTTTCTCTATCAGTTATGACTTTGACCTTGAATTTGGGGAACTCTTCAGAAGGTGCAGGCTCATTCAGATTTATGGAAACCTTGGGTTCTCTCAATTTAACTTGGTATTTAGAAACGAATCATGAGTTGTGTTCTTCATCAGAACTTGTTGAATCCATGGCTTCTAGCATATTTGATATGTGATCTGAATCTACAAGGTAACCCTTTTTATTTTCAGAGATCTCACTGATACCTTTAGCAATTTCTTTAGCTTTTTCCATTCTGGTTGTTGTAAGGAGCCGGATTAAATGAACAACCATTTTAATTTACAACATAATCGCAAAATTCCAGAAATTTCTATAATTTAACACATTCGCCTACAAATTTTTCAATAATAATAAAATTTTATCATAGATTAAAACAATGCATCATTTGAAATACCTGAACCTGATGCTAATGGTCGTCCGTTGTCCAAATGCCTTCTCGACCATTGCTGCACCATAAAACACTGCCCAAAATCGTTCCTCCCTGCCAACTAGGTAGCTCCCTAGCTCCAGGATATCAACGGATATCCTGGCCCCCGTGCCCAAATCCCCCAGCAACTCCGGTGCACTGATACAATCACACTCCCCAAATTTCACCTCTCTCTCTGCAAATCCTAGAGCTCCCAAAATCCATCCCCAACCTCTGTAGCCTCCTCTCGACAACCTCCTTCCCTCCTTATTCCTCCTTCACCGACTCATGCCTTTTACTTTCTTACCTACCCCCCATTAATGCCCCTTATCCCTTCCTTTAATATTTTATCCTCTCGGGATTAATAGGTTATCCCTTGTTGGGTACGTAACCTTTTTATAATATATCTTATTAATCTATTAAATCTATTACTCATGTTATTAAATGTAATTTGTAGTTAAATTATTAATTAATTATTCACAATTATAACCTTTAATTAATTAATAACTTACTTAATTAATATCATTAGATCAATCTTTGTTTAATTAATACCTTGTTAACACAATTAATCCCCTAATTAGTTTTACTTTATAATTTCTTAAACATTTATCCAACTAGGGTCATTACATACACCCACCCTTCAGGAAACTTCGTCCCGAAGTTAAGGTATCTTATGGTACCACGGAAAAGAGCATGGTTCCCACATTCATAACAAGTAACTAACATTATCAATAAGTAAGTCAAGAAAGCTCATACATACTAGTGTATATGTACAATAAATGCATGTGTAGCTAGTACATGCAAATCTCGTGCATGTACTAATAATAAAAACTGTCATCCTTTAGTAATTTATGTATGCATTCAATCCAGTCAGCAAGACTAGTCTTTTATAAAAGACAACAATCAATCAATTGTGTGAGAAATACTTTAATTACAATTATCTGGTTCAATAATTTATTTTAAACAACTATGGTTTAGTTACGTAATAATGAATATTCATAAACACATTTCTCTCTCTTTTTTTTTTTTTTTTGAAGGAAAGACATTAAATTCCACCACAAGACAGATCTCCATATTGTCTCAACTATTGCTACTCATCCTTCCTCCCTGACCTACTTCCATCTCCATTCCTATCCGTCCTCTACTAGACTATCTTGGAGCGTCAACTATATTGACCTAACTCCAAATAGAACCCGTAAGTGGAAGTGTCGCTATCTCGACCAAGCTTCCCT
>ML783735.1:1889085-1943426 GCA_009831015.1 Picea engelmannii
ACCCTGGATCTCTACTGGTCTTCCTTCATCATCGACACAAAGCACCCTCTTTGCGAAACAATCTACCAAAGCTCGATGAGCTGCTAACCAATCCATTCCAATGATTAGGTCATATGCCCCAAGAGCAGTGACGTATACCTTTATCCTAGTAGTACACACTCCCAAGTCTACTATACAATTATCAACACTAGGTCCTACTGCTTGTTTTTCCCCCGAAGCCATCTCGACTTATTTAAAGTCATCGTGCTCGTAGGCTGCCAGCCCACTCTTTTCTAATGCAGATGGTGAAATGAAACTATCTGTTGCACCAGAATCAAACAAAATCTTAACATTGATATGATTGAGCGTACCTGATGACTCAACCACCGTGGATTGATGTTCGGCCTGGCGGTTATTAACTGCTGCGTAAATATGGTGGCTGCTACTTGCTCTCCCCATCGGCGTCTTTCCTTCTCTATGCACGAACCTTGATTGTAACTCTAGGCAGTCGAGTTGGTAATGGGGTCCCCCACACCCCCAAAAGGTAACACGAGATTGAACCTATGCATTGTTATGTGTCTGTCTCTGAAATGAGTTCCTTCCCCTGGAACCCCTGCCCCTACTCGTTGTTCCCTAAGATGGTCGTGGTCCTGTCTGCACCATTGGTGATGAATGAGATGCTGCACTCGCTGCCATTGAAATCCCTGCAGCTACTGTCCTTAGCGTGACTCTGTTACCATATGGCGGTGGCCTCAAGCCCCCTCCCATAGGAAATGTTCTCGGGGCCTTCCCTACGAATCTCGGGCGATGCAGAAATGTCGATCTTGTACCACCGGTCAAGTTCATATGTTCTTCCGCATAACGCGCATTTTCCACCACTTTTTCTACTGAAAACGGTTTCCACATCCGCACCGTAGCTCTTATCCTAGGGTTCAATCCATAGATGAAGCGCTTTGCCTGTCGTTGGTCATTGTCCATATACGAAACATATTTGACCAGTTCCATAAACCTGATCTCATATTCTTCTACAGTTCTGTTTCCCTGTACTAAGGCATGAAATGCCCCTACCTATTGTTCCTCATAGTACGCTGGTAGATATTTCCTCCGGAACCTCTCCTCAAAAAGTTCCCAAGATACTATGTCTGGGGTAAGGTGCAATTGTCTTTCCAGGTTGCCCCACCAGTTCAAGGCGCTATCTCTTAACTGAAAAATGGCGATCTTAGCCTTTGAGTTGGACGCATAGTCCCTTAAGGAAAAACACCTGGTCATGCCTTCCAACCATGCTTTCGCGCATTCACTGGCGCGACCTCCAGCAAACTCTGGAAGTTTGATCTTCTGCAATTCTTGTGTGATGTCTTCAGGTGGAGGTCCTCCCCCTGAATCCCTTGACGCTTCTGGATTACCCGTTCCAGACGGTGGGGGTTCCACTTCAGTCCCTACCGGTTGTCGCCCCTTTAAAGTCTCGTTAATGGCTTCCAACGAGCGCAGTATGAGGGCTAGTTCGGGCGATGGTGGTGGTGGCGCTAGCGGTGTTGGCGGTGCTTGCGACGACGTTCCCCTGCCTCGATTCCCTCGAGTCTTGACCATCCTGTATGTTTGACCTGCATCAACCCAAGTTGTCAAGGTGAGTTCCACGATGTTTCAAATTGGTGCTACTCAAACTAGAAACAGGGTTAGGCGTAAGTTTTCTTTACTTGTCTGTAAACAGACATTACTCCATTAGGGGATGGGCTAGGTTAGGGTTAGGTTTAAGCATCTTAGCTTAGTTTCTTCACCCCTACGAAAATAACTATTGGTTCCTTTGCCCTGTAGCTACGTTAGCCTTGCGCCTCACTCGCCACTTCCTATGCTTACTCTCCTAGTACATATGTCGCCTCCTTCCCGCTTGTCCTAGTCTAAACCTTTTAACTTTCGCATACAACTTGATTATAGTGACTTTTGACTTTATGTTTATTAATTTACACCGAAAGGCGTACGCCTATTGACAAAGGGGCACAATCAATGATCTTTTAAATCTTACTTAACCTTAAACCCTTATCTGATGGCTACGCATTGAAGATGCTAGCATATTCTTCGTCGTTCTCCAAAATCAATGGGTCACATTTATCGTTCATAACTTTCTTGCATTTATCACAGCATCCGTTAACATGTTTACTTTTTAACATTTACCTAATCACATAAAAAAAAAATTGTTGTAAGGTTATATAATTACCACGTTTAAATGATTAAATAGGATTAGAACGTGTCATCCAAATAATTGTCCTCAACTGCCAGCCACGTTTCGGTGTTCACCAGCGCTATGTACCTTTCGGCGTTAACCAGCCGCCAGCTACTTTGCGGCTGTGCTAGTTTATTGAAAACTAATAATCTAGACTTAACTTAATCCTAAGCTTCGATCACCTTAATCAACACACATACACCTTTTTTTTTAAAGGCATATGGTATGGCGTATTGGCAGGGTGGGCTTTTTTAAAGCTTTCACGGTGGAAGGAGGTCCGGGGTTCGATCCTCGCGGACTCCATAAATTTTTCTTTTGTTTTACTTAAAAAAAAATCAAAATACCCAATTAATTTAATTTAATTTTAATGTAATTTAATTAATTAAATTTTTATTTAATTAATTTTAACTTAATTTAATTTAACTTAATTTAATTTAAAATTTAAATAATTTTTTTTTTTTAAACCCCCCTTTTTTTTAAATAATTTTAATTAAAATAAGTAAAAAAAAAAAATTAAAATTTAATTTATTACAATTAAAATAATAATAAGAAAAATAAACAACAAAACATCAAGAAAAATAAAACAATAATAAAAAAGTTACTCGTGAATCGGCCTCGTGGGTCCTCGCATGAGGCCCACGTGCCCGGCCTCCGGCTCTCAATACCTAAACCTAAGCTCGCCTCTTTGCTCGGCTCGGCATTCTACTTCTTTTGGCGTTCTACTTCATTGCCTCCTTCGTTTTCTTAGTTTGCCAGGGCTGTTATTCATGAGCTGAAATCACAAGGGTTTTGGAAAGCAGGCTATGGCTGCGGTGATCCTCACACTTCTGGTAGATGTTTTGGCCGCCAACCATGGTGAAACCAGGCCCGCTTTAGCAGGCTAATGATATTCGATCAAGTGATGGTGATGGGGCTTACTGCTCTAAAAATTCCAGCAGGCATGTTGACATCAACAACCTCAACAGAAAATGAGAAGTCAATCTATAAGGCTCTTGAAAAGGGTGAGGGGAGCTTAAGGTTTTGTATGTGACACCAAAGAAGATACCAGAGAGTAAGCGTTTTATGTCAAAACTTGAAAAATGCAACCATGCAGGCCACCTTCCTTTGAAAGCAATTGTTGTAAGTATTCAAAACGCTCAATTACTGTTTTTTATTTTTTATTTTGAATTGCATTTTAATGTTCTTTCTCTCAGTTGTGTGCACTGGAGCTGTAGAAGCATATTTTGTTTTGAAACTTACTGGATTGGCGCTAACTTGCAACCCAATTTCAGTGATGAAGATATTATACACATTACTATATGTGTTACCTTCTTTTTAAACATGTTTTCTGAGAAGATAACGAATATAAAGAAGAACAGTTGTAAGTCTGGAAAAGAGCGTGGGCACAAGGCATCAACTCAGCACTTGAAGGCATTTAATTGGGAAATTCTGGTGGTAGATGATCCAATTGTCAACGCATTTTGCCTACCCGGTGGGAAAATAATGGTTTTCACTGGATTGCTGAATGCATTTCCATCTGATGCAGAGATTGCCACAGTTATCTCTCACGAGGTATGGTTACTTTCAGAAGATTGTTAATTTTGGGCACTGCTCTGCATGTTTTCTATATGCTGCCCATTTTAGCGATTTGAAGTTTAGTGGTCAAAATGTATGTGTGTTGTTAGTTTACCACAACTAGACGAAGTGCGATTCTCAGGGTTGGCTTGTGTGTTTGTTGGCGTTGGCTTGTGTGTTTGTTGTTGGTTTATGAAGTGGTGTTTATCCTCGGTGTTGATTCTCACTTAGGGTGCGAGAGGTCTCGAGTTCAATTCTCGGAATATTCACGTTAGCTAGGTCGGTTAGTCAGTGTAGTCAGTCATAAATCGTAAAGATTGGTATAGCCCCATTACAGGTGGGCATAGGTAGGAAGCGCATGAATTTGTTTAGATTTATAGCATTGGTATGTCGGTATGCTTCTGCTTGGAAGCGTGGTATGCTTGCACCTTTTCCGTTAAGAAGACAATTTCTAATTTTTATTTTTTTTAAACAAAAAAAAAATTCATGTCTCTGAGCTCAAAAATATTGTTACTGGTGGACCAGGGTTATCTGGGGTATCTCTCGGTTGGAGACGGAGACACAGGCCTGGGCACACCAGAATAAAAATGGGTTAGCCCCTTATTTAGAATGAATCATTCAAGATTCGGCAGAAGTGGATGAACCGTTATGCTTTCCAAAAGAGGCGAAAGTATCCTGTCTTTCCCTCCTTTATAATTATGTGAGGTGGAGGGGCTTACCCGTGGCTTATAAGAAGGACGAGCTATGGGATATTTCATGTTTGGTTCTCACGGGAAGGCGGCACAGGATTATATGTTGCCTCTGCGAATCTGTACTCGAGAAATATGTACCTCGAGTCATTACTTTTGGGTTGGGGAAGAAAACAGTGAAGTACCTTGCATACTCATATCCTGGAGTTAAGTACCCTGATAAGTCATACGCAGAGGGAAGCTCAAGCCAGAAGGAAGGACTCTCTACTTTTACAAAGCGCCTATTATATTTCCTCACCAGATAATGAAGGTCACTAGTCTTCAATTCTATCTAGGATTTATTCGTGTAAATACGGTTGTTAAGTGGAGGGAATTGTATCGCATCCATAATATGGTCTCCAATTGCAACCGTATACATCAAGATATGAATGTATTTTTTTTTTATTGGAATTTACATCAGATTTTTAGGCTTTAGGATTTATAAGATTAATGAAGATTTCTTTAAATAAAAGTTGCATAGCCACAATGTCCATGTACTTGCAAATAGACAGATTTGAAGCTGAAACGCAGGGAGATAGCAAAGCTGACAATGCTCCCATCAGAAAAAGGAAATTGCACTGTTGGAAGGCAAATGTTACTTTTATACAGAAGGCATTAAGCATTTTGTGTGTTAATGTAACACCCTAGTTGCTTGTTTTACTTTGGTAATTTGTTTTTTTTTTTTTTTTAACATTTTCAATTCTTATTTCATTTATATATTTTTTTAAATTTGTTTATATAATCAATTAATAGTGCGTTCGGTTTGGTTTGCAGGTTAAACGGAGAGAAATTTGAGCTGGGAACTTGGCCCTTAAGGCCCAAATTTATATTTACCCTAAAACATTTATTTAGGGATTTACTATAATTAAATAGGAGTGTTTATTTAAATTTATGGATGGGTAGGTAGGCCCTTGGTTCCAGATTTTGAACCAGGGCTCTGATACCATATGTAAGGGGCCAGATTAAATGAACAACCATTTTAATTTACAACATAATCGTAAAATTCCATAAATTTCTATAATTTAACACATTCGCCTACAAATTTTTCAATAATAATAAAATTTTATCATAGATTAAAATAATGCATCATTTGAAATACCTAAACCTGATGCTAATGGTCGTCTGTTGTCCAAATGCCTTTTCAACCGCTGTTGCACCGTAAAACACTACCCAAAACCGTTCCTCCCTGCCAACTAGGTAGCTCCCTAGCTCCAGGATATCAACGGATATCCTAGCCCCCGTGCCCAAAACCCCCAGCAACTTCGGTGCACTAATACAATCCCACTCCCCAAATTTCACCTCTCTCTCTGCAAATCCCAAAGCTCCCAAAATCCATCCCCAACCTCCGTAGCCTCCTCTCGTCAACCTCCTTCCCTCCTTATTCCTCCTTCACCGACTCATGCCTTTTACTTTCTTACCTACCCCTATCCTCTCAGGATTAATAAGTTATCCCTTGTTGGGTACGTAACCTTTTTATAATATATCTTATTAATCTATTACTCATGTTATTAAATGTAATTTGTAGTTAAATTATTAATTAATTATTCACAATTATAACCTTTAATTAATTAATAACTTACTTAATTAATATCATTAGATCAATCTTTGTTTAATTAATACCTTGTTAACACAATTAATCCCCTAATTAGTTTTACTTTATAATTTCTTAAACATTTATCCAACTAGGGTGATTACAGTTGTAGCTCTTGTGACAGGTCCTATAGATGATGAAACAATCTATTTACCTCTTTTTGTCAGTTTCTTATGCAATGGAGGTCTTTTTTCTTTTTTCCTGGTACCTGCTTCAGCATCTTCAGAGTGATCTTCTATAACTTTGACGTTTTCTTCTTTGATTGAAGGATTGAACATGGATTTGGACTTCAACCTGTATTTGCTGGTAACCCTAGTAGAATTATTTCTAGGGTTTTGAGACACAGGCACACCTTTATTCTTTTTCCTTCTAACTACAGAGCTCTTTCTACTGGTTGAAGGTGATTCATGCTTGACTGTAGTTTGAATATCAAAATCTTCATCTAAATCTTCTTCCCCTTTAACATATTCCTCAGAAAACATTTCAATTTCTGGATCCAATTTCGGTCTTTTACCTTTGTTATTCCTCGTCACCCTGATAGCAGGCACTTCCTCTTTAACAGGGGTTTCATCAATTGAAATATTTTTTTTCTGTGTAACAGTATATTTTCCTTTTCCTTTCTTCTGTTTGTTGGACTATGGATCAGGATTTAAGGATTACATGAGCCAGCTCCAGGGTTTCTGTATTTCTCTTAGAGCAAACACGACTAGAGTCTTAATTAAAACCTGATGAAACAAGATGCTCTTTGAATTGGAGGAGAGTGACTGCACTCTTTTTGACATTTTTTTCAAGCTTTTGAGTAGAAAGTAAGGCAGATTTAAAGGATAATCACCATTTAGATGCATTAATAACCTAAGGTGATAGATATAAATTAGTGAGAATCTTCCTTTGTAGGTGATATACCTGTGGATAACGATCAGAGTAGTGTGCCATTCTGGTCTAATCTAGTTGTGGGAAAATACCTTTCTCCAATTCGGATTTTGTTTATCTGGAAGCAAGAATTGGTTGACAAACTCTGTAACCACATTCTCCTTCTTCCACCATCGTTCTCCTCCAACCACCAATTTGCAAGATTTGGCAATTGTTTGTTTTGTCACCAGCATTAGCAGCTTCCTAATCTCCACTTCATAACCATCAAAGTTTTGTGCAAACTCCATAGAGACCTATTCGTCGTGACCTTGGAAAGTGGTGAGGAATTCGAACCAACCTGCATATTTGAACCTTTGATCCATCTGAGGATAAGCTTCAAGAAGTTCGGCACCCTCGGGTTCTAATCTAACCACTTGTCTGCTCCTCTTAGATTCCATCAAAACACAATGCTACAACTGGGACTACTTAGATTATGAATATGCTACCTGCAATCTGTTAACATATAACTGTTCTCCTAAGAAAACATCTGCACTTAAAATTCAGCAAAATCAGGACAAAGAGTGACTGTTTCAAATAATGATCTTTGGGAATTGAACAATTTGAAATGAGTCATTTGCAAGTACAGAGCGATCCGATCATGTAATGGTTTGAATCATCAAATGATTCGAGAGCCATCATGGGACACATATGAAATCTTAGTCCACGATCTGGGTAATCATAACGAAATCTGGGTGGCAGGTGCATATTAAGGCATGATTATATTTGCACTACGGGAATAATGTTATTCTAGTAGCACTATTAATGACTTAGCATAATTTGAATTTGTAAAATTCAAACAGGCATATGAAGTGACACATTATTCAAACAATGTCTTAAAACTCCAAACTTAAAGAAATTATCCAAAAATCTAAAATGCAAACCATAACAAGCTAAAAACAATGATTTAAATCAAATAAAAGCAGATAATAAAGTGCGGGTAGGAAGGGTTTAGGATTAGGATTTCTCACAAAATCAACAGCAAAATTAGAGACTAACAATATCTATGCCAAATGGAATATGGTTAACATATCAGAAACCATTCCTATCAACATTTCTAAAAATCCAGCATCGTCGAATTTTTTTTTATCGGTGTCGATTGTTCTCTAGAAGAGATATACATGTATACCTCTTTGTTTAAAGAGTTCCATGATGTTTTCTCCTATTCCTATGAAGATATGCCAGGCATAAACCCTCGAATCATCAAACACAAGATTCTCACTTATGAAAATTCTAAGAATGTTTGGCAGAAGTTACAACTAATTAATCCTAGGAAGGTGGAAGCCATAAAGGTTGAGGTTGAAAAGTTTCTCAAGGTAGGTTTTGTTTACCCAATTCCTCTCACCGAATGGATTTCAAATCCTTTTCTTGTCAACAAAAATCAAGGAACTATACGTGTTTTATGGATTTTCGATATTTAAACAAAGCTTATCTGAAAGACAACTTCCCCACACCCTTCATTAACCGTATTATCGATGAGTGTGCGAGAAGCAAAATAATCTCCTTCATGGATGGATTTTCTGGCTACAATCAAATTCAGATATGGCCAGAGGATGAACACAATATGGCATTTATATGTCGTCGGTGGACTTTTGTGTATCGTAATATGACTTTTGGTCTTAAAAAAGCAAGAGCTACCTTCCAGCAAGCCATGTCTTTCACTTTCCATGATTTGAAACATATTGTTCAGGCTTATTTGGATGACCTCGCTGCTCACTCTCAGAAGAGGGTAGATCATCCAACGCACCTCGGGCTTTTTTTCGAAAGATGTCATTATTATTGTATTCTGTTGAACCCAAATAAATGCATCTTTTGTGTCGTATTGGTGCATTTGTTGGGTTTCATAGTATCCAACAAAGGGATCATGGTTGATCTATTAAATGTGGATGCAATAGTTCAATTTCCACCCCGACGAAATATTCATCAATTGCAGAGTCTACAAGGAAAGAAAATTTTCCTTCGACATTTTATTACGAACTATGTTGACATCACCAAGGGATTCATGCACTTGTTGAAGAAAGGGGTTTCCTTCATATGGGACAAGCTTGTGCAACGATATTTATATGCACTCAAGAAGGCACTAATGCCTTCCCCTCTACTTAGTCCTCCAAACTATATCAAGGATTTTTTATTGTATATCACAGCAGAAGAATCCACAGTCGGTATGGTTTTGGTTCAGGGGGATGATAGCTCGCAAGAGCACATCATTTATTATCTTATTCGTGGTCTGATTGGGCTCGAACTCAATTATTCACATGTCGAGAAGTTATCCTTGGCATTGTTCATTATGTCCAAAGATTATGACATTACATTTTACTCAAGAAAACAATGTAGTTGTCAATGTAAATCCATTTCAACACGTCTTCAAATGACATAAATTGGGGGAAATACAATAAATGGATTGTTATTCTACAAGAATTTGACTTAGATTTCATTTCTGCCAAGTCCAAGAATTTTCTGGTTTTTTATGAGCTAATGTCGAAATTTCTCAAGGAGAATGAGGAACCCGTGATTACAGATTCATTTCTTGATGAACATTTGTTCTTTGTTTCTTCCAGTGATCCTTTGTACAGATATATTCTTATATATCTTTAGACTCTCAATTTGTCTCCACAGTATTCATGGGATGATCGGCATTGGATTCGCCATCGGGCGAAGAATTAACTCATCATAGATGACACATTGTATCATTGTGGGGTCAATTTGATTCTCTGTCACTACTTGACCCACAAAGAACCATAGTTTGTGTTGAACGATTGCCATAGTGGAGGCTATGGGAATCATCTATCTGGGTTGGAAATAGCCCAAAAAATCCTATGCGTTAGATACTTGTGGATGATGATCTTTAAATATTGCATTGAGGTGGTCAAGAGGTGTCATCCTTGCCATATTTTCTCTCACAAAATGTGTGCGCATCTTGCTCCACTTTTTCTCATCATCACTGTCAGTCCATTTATAAAGTGGGGAATTCATTTCACTGCATTCCACCCTCCATCGACTAGAGGGTATTGTCACATCATCATGGTCATCGACTACATTACAAAGTGGACGGAGGCCATGCCTACTTATGTGAATGATGGTGAGACTATAGCCTTATTTATTTTCAATCGGGTTATCACCAGGTTTGGAGTTCTGCGAGAGATTGTCACTGACCATGGTAGTCACTTTCAGAACCGAATGATATTTGAGTTAGCATCTAAATTGGGATTTAAATAGGAGCATTTTCCTCCTTACTATCTACAGGGGAATGTTCAGGTAGAGGTCGTAAACAAGTCTCTCAAGACCATACTTCAATGCACTATCAATAAGAGAAAATTCAATTGGAATTTGATTCTTTATCCAACATTATGGACCTACTGAACCTCGGCTAAGATTGCTACTAGTTTCTCGCCTTTCCAGCTAATTCATGGGCTGGAAGTAGTCATGCCTTTTGAATGTGAAATTCCTTTGTTAAAAATTTCGAGTGAGCTTCCACCTGACATGATTGATTTAGAAACATGTATTTTTTACTTAGAGAAGCTAGATGAGCAACATCGTGATGTTTCTACCATGAATGAGACGCACAAAAAATGTGTCAAGTCTCAATCATGGGCATCCTAGTTTGTGGTAGAGCCTACCATCATGGGCATCCTAGTTTGGCACTTGCTTTGCCTTTTGGTGCCCATATTGATTTTTTTCTTAGGCTCGGGAGTCCTATTAGTCCCACCATGACATTGCGTCGAAAACCTCATGTTCTTCTTAATCTTTTTCTAGATTTTTACCCACGGGACTCCCATATTTATGTGTTAAGTTGTAATACTACATTGCATTTTGTTGCTCACGCTTTTGTGTCTAATTTCAGCTTCAGCTTGTTGTTGTTTAGCCACAACCTTATGCATTCTCATAAGTCTCTAGCCTTGCATAATTTTCCGTTGCAATTTGACACTTGTACCCTAGGAGGAAACATTCCCCCGAGTGTCCATATCCTGCACATGTTTTCCTTGCAATGAGCATAGGTACGTTCCTTATCCATGGAACTAGTTTTCTTACCCGCGACACTTGTTTCCTCCATGTATTATAGCATTCTTTTATTCTTTTTCAGGCTTTACAATACGAAAAGACAAAAGAATCAAGTAACAAAAAAAGAGCATGGGAATGAGTCTTCTATATATGTATTGGCAGCAGTCAAGTCACCTTTGAACAAAGCACAAAGTTTTGAGTCAAGTCTCAACAATTTGGGTTTAGTATGGCTTTAGGAAACTGATCCAGTTACATAGATTTTTTACTCCTTCGACTGGTTATTCTTCCAGTCACTCTGGAGATTTTGTTGTTTCCTCCTACATCACAAAATTACGTCAATGATCATTTTCATTCCATGTTGCCTAAGTCATAGAATGTGTCGTGTTCTTATTCAAAGGAAGTTTAGCCTATGTCGGTCATTCCATAGAATTCTTGGCTTTGCAAGTTGCCTTCCCATGTGTCAAGTCCATCTCATAATCAGAAGTATCTTTGTCCTATACTCATGCTAGTATGGAAGGTCCTCATTGAATTTATGTTGATGAGTTAATATCTTATCGACTATGATAAATTGCTCTAAGAGTTTGACCTAGAGTTGCACCTTGACCCTATTTACATCATTGATAGGTAACCTTGCACTCAAAATATGACATTCCATCATTCGTCGTTGACTGAGTGGTTTCCCTTTTGTTTGACAGCAAGAACATTATTCACACAATGGGATTCGTGTAGTACCTTGGATTCCATTTGTCCCCATTGGTGGTTTCCTCACCATTATCGACAATCTTCATTGTTGGTTTTTATCCATAGGGTCTCCTTCATGCTGTATTTATATTTGGTTCGCGCAGGGGATGCACTTTGTGGTGGTCCTTTCAATCTTTCATCCAAGTCCTTCCAAATATTTGGCCTTCTACTACTCCTCGTGTTGAATGATGGGGGATTCCTTAATTCCCTCCTTCCAATGGATCTCTTCCTATCAACATCAACACATCTTGTTATGGGACAGGGATCTAGAGTCATTTTTAGTACCTTGGGTATTGCAGTCATGAGTGGAAGGTTCCCTCACTATTGATAGTGGGAATACATCAATGTCCCCTGATTGGTATATTCTACAAGGTGTTCGATATCAAATCCTTTATTCATGCTTGTTAGATTGTACTACGTATCATGACAACCATTATCATTATCAGTGGTTTGTCTTGTGTTTGTTAACAATATTCATCAATGACCGATAATCAAAAGGTGTCTAATTGTGTTCAACTCCAACACATCTATTCACATAGTGCATACTTGTACCATGGTGGTTGGGTTGAAGACCTCGGGAATGTAGTAGCATCACCTCTTTCATATTGTTTCCAGGGTTGCAATTGGATAGTACCACTCCACACATTGATACTCATGAGGGATCAGTTTTCCAGCTCTTGCCCCAGATATCCATCATTGATTATGAGACATAGATCCATTGTATATTTGTTTGTGGCTATGATCTATGTTTGACATGGATCCACCGTGTATCTCTTCCATGGCCATGATCACTGCTATATATACATCTTACATGGATCTGCAGTGTACTTGATTGGCAGCCATGATTATCATCACACATGAGCATGGGTATGTATTCCTTGGGAATTGAGTTGTTCTGACTTGTTTCTATGTTGGTTGTTGTCCTTAGATTGGATTCTGGTGACCTTCACCCCCGCCTAACTACTTTTGAAGACTTATAATTTATTTCATCCATTAGTTGCTCTTTTGACCTCATACATTAGGGGGCATCTATTATAGCAAAAAATGACACTTATTAAGCCTGTACGTCCTAAGGATCCCCTCAATCTCTTCAATGTTTTGGGACAGGGCCAATATTGCATATCTGCCACTTTCTTGGGATCAACTCGTACTCCCTCCTGAATTATAATGTGACCCAAATATTCAATCTCATGAGCACCAAAAGCACACTTTGAGTGCTTCAAAAATAATTGGTTGTCTCTAAAGAGTTGCAAGGACATATCAACATGCTCTATGTGTGATTCCCATGTTTTATTGTAGATCAAGATATCATCGAAGAATACTAGCACAAAATTGCGTAGGAAGGGTTTGAAATCTTATTCATGAGACTTTGGAAAGTTGATGGAGCATTGCAAAGGCTTATTATCCCCTATCGTAGGGATAAATAAGGAGATTGTGTCTCGAGGCCCACATGTCCTAGACATGGATTACTGAGAGCCATATTGACTTGAGCTTGGCCTTGGAGGGCTCATCCTTTCTTCAATGCCTCCCATCTATCAGTAGCAGCAACATCCATCCCAACGGCCTAGTTCTGAAGTAGTTGTGGCTCTTTCTCCATCAGGTAATGAGTTCGGGTATCATGGTATGTGTCACTCTGATTCTCAAAAAATTTGAATATGTGCATTTAATTCTCTTTTGCTTCATGACGTTTTCTAGGAAATTATGCCTTTTAACATGCTTATACCTAGGGGGGATGACAGAGTGCCCTAGCAAGTTGGTTCCCTTAGGGATGAGTTGTCACTGGGTGGGTGTATGAAAGGTTATCGTCCATTCCTTCCATACTTATCACTTTTCATCATTTTCCCTCTCATCTATCCCCTACATTGGTTCGGGCATTGGGTTTGCCAAGCTAGTAAGGGTTGTACCTTGCCTTATGGGAAGAAGGGGCTAAAAGCCCAGAGGGTAAAAGTAGCTGGAAAAAGTTAAAATCCAAGATCAAACCTTGAGACTCTTCACCCAGGGATCCTCAAGAAAGCAATAAAAGGCTTCTCGGCGAGAAAAAGCAGGGGGGCATAAAATAAAATAAAACTCAAGACCTAGTTGGTGGATAGGGGGTCTCATCATGAGCTATCCTATTAGGTACATGGGCATGTAGTGGTATAAAACTATTATTCATCTAGTCACCACACCATGGTAGTGGCTCTTGGTGGCATATCCAAGAGAAAGGGGGTCTCATCACGAGCCAACCTTCTCATCTCTGTGAAATGCTTGTGGGTAACGTTTTCACCACTGGTCACCACACTAGGGAAATGTCCTCTAGATATTCTCTTGAAAGAAAAAGAAATAAAACAAAGATTAAAAAGGAATTGAATGGGCTAGGAAACAATTGCATCCATGACAAGGTTTATCTCACCCTCTACAGAGACACCCACAAGTAAGACCTACATTTCCTTGCTATCATTGCACCCCTTGCCCAAACATCCCCTACACCATCCCATGCATCTTCATGACCTAGATTGGTCTTCACCTGGAAACACCCCACACCTGAAAAGAATTAGCCCAATAGGACACCTTTAGACCCTCTCCAAACCTAGCTTGTTAAATAGCATAACGTCTTTGAGCATTTGTCTGGGAAAAGGGGGGTTTGATGCACATGTTTGGGTAGCTTGATTATTAGATGTGATTGACATTATTATGATCCCTGTGACTTATGAGCCCATGGAGGGTGTACTTGTTGTTGTTGTAGGACCATGCCCGACAGACAGGTACATATGGGGAGATGAGTAGCTCGGACCTCCATAGGGATAAAATCCCACTAGATGGATGTTGAGACCCCAGCCAGGGGCAAAGGAATATCAGAGGGTTGCACCAGAGAAAAGGGAGGATGTTCCACTAGAGGCACTTTGGCATGCCTGGACCCAGGGGGGTCTTGCCCTCCCACCATGGCGTTGGCCCTTGAAGGCCCATGACGTCATCATTTTGAGCCTTGATGTCATCCAGTTGGGGTTTTGGGCATGAGGACGGCTTGGTTGGCACATGTGGTAGTTTCTGAGGGGTTTTGAGACCCAACATTTCACTTTGGAGACCTAGTGTTCCAAGAGCGGGCCCAATGTCACCCTAGGAGGGGCATGACATCACCCTAAAAAGGTAAAACTAGGGTTTTTATTGTCAATTTATGTAAAACTGGATTTTTGATGTAAACTCGCCATGTCGACCTTTATTGACCTAAAATATAATTGAAGGTCACTTGTATTGTATAAATAAGGGGAAAATATCTTATATTTTTCATAATATTTTACTCACACAACTGTGAGGTCTGAAATTCGGCCTCTTTTAAAGATTATTGGCTGAAGTAAGTGGTGCGTAACTCTTGGAGGGAGTTTATTTTGGTGCATTTTTGCATTTTCATAGTGGAAAGTCTTCAACTAGGGTTTATGGCTAGATTATTCTTGATGAAGTAAGTATAAATATGCAATCCTTCTTTATTTTGAATGGTTATGGTGTATTTACTTGTTCATTTATAAGATTATGAAATTGCTAGTGTGAAACCCTAGGAGAAAAGCACATGTTATTGTCCTTTTCTTAATAACTCTTCACCTACTTGATTTTGCTAGAAGGAACCTCCCTTGAAGGATATACTCAAGCCCTACCTTAGTAGCACTCTAGTACTATTGCTTCATTAAGTTGTCATATTTTATTTCAATCTTGACCTAAAGAAGAAGGAAATCGTTGGGGCCTAGGGTTGCCTACTTCCTAGCATATTTTCCTTCTAGGGTTTTGGATCTTGAGGCCTTAGGTTACTAACACCTCAACCATCCTTCCTCTTCATTTAGCTCACCCATTATCATTTGTTTCCCTCTAAGAATTTTCACTACAATAGTGACTCCATTTACGCTAAAAGGCACTAGTTCATACCTTACAAGTGCTTGATTGACTAAAACAATTTTTAAACCATGTACTTTAAGCTCTTTACTAACCATTTATAACCTTAGATTGGACTAACCTACTAAGTATCTTGCTGTTATCGCAAAATATTGCTACAACCGTCTATAACAACAAAATTCACCTTAAAAGCAAGTTTTAAAGTTGATTTTACATTGCTTTCATTGCTTCTGACAAATACTAGCATTTTGCCAAGTTTAGGTTATCATTTTGGTCATTATTGAAGCTTTATTGAGGCATAATTGTGAAGCTATTACTATATATATATTGTTGTTATAAATCTTTATGTTACTTCATCTTCTATAATAACTTATGCTTTTTATCAAAGTATATGGTTTTATGAAGCACTAACATCAATTGGTACTTGCAAATAGTATTTTTCTTGTTGTATCGTTCTGGGAAGGTACACTTAAATAATACTTTGCTTCATCTTATTAAAACCTTTGGGACTTTCTAATTAGATTGACATGTGAGAGGGGTCATACTTTCTTGATACTCTTACCCTAGCCTTCTCAAACCCCCAAGTCACTGGGGACATCTCCGTTGGGGTACTACTCCTAAAGAGAAAGAGGTGTCTTGTTTAGGTGACAGTGATAGGAAAACCTCATGTTACGCCAATTTATTATTCACTTGCCTTTGGATTTTGGGCAAGTACATCTGGTGGGTCTATGAAATTTCATCATCCATTCCTTCCATACTTATCACTTTTCATCATTTTCCCTCTCATATATCCCCTACATTGGTTTGGGCATTGGGTTTTCCAAGCTATTATGGGTTGTACCTTGCCTTGTGGGAAGAAGGGGATAAAGGCCCAGAGGGTAAAAGTAGATGGAAAAAGTTAAAATCCAAGATCAAACCTTGAGATGCTTCACCCAGGGATCCTCGTGAAAACAATAAAAGGCTTGTCATCAAGAAAAGGGGGGGGGGGACCCATAAAATAAAATAAAACTCAAGACCTAGTTGGTCGATAGGGGGTCTCATCATGAGCCAGACTATTAGGTCCATGGGCATGTAGTAGTATGACACTACTATTCATCTATTCACCACACTAGGGTAGTGGCTCTTGGTGGAATAGCCAAGAGAAAGGGGGTCTCATCACGACATAGCTTTCTCATCTCTGTGAAATGCTTGTGGGTAACATTGTCATCACTGGTCACCATGCTAGGGAAGTGTTCTCCAGCTATTCTCTTGAAAGAAAAAACAATAAAACAAAGAGTAAAAAGGCATTGAATGTTCTAGGAAACAATTGCATCCATGATAAGGTGTAGCTCACCCTCTACAAAGGCACCCACGAGTAAGACCTACATTTCCATGTTATCACTGCACCCCTTGCCCAAACATCCCCTACACCATCTTATGCATTTACATGACCTAGATTGGTATTCACCTAGAAACACCCTACACCTTAGTAGAATTAGCCCAATAGGACATCTTGAGATCCTCTCCAAACCTAGCTTGTTAAATAGCTTAACATCTTTGAGCATTTGTTTGGGAAAATGGGGGTTTGATGCACATGTTTGGGAAACTTGATTATTATATGTGAATGTCATTGTTATGATCCCTGTGACTTATGAGCCCATTCAGGGTGTACTTGTTGATGTTGCAGGACCATGCCCGATGGACAGGTACATATGGGGAGATGATTAGCTCGGACCTCCATAGGGCTAAAATCCCACCAGATGGATGTTGACACCCCAACCAGGGGCAGAGGGATACCAGAAGCTTACACCAGAGAAAAGGGAGGACGTTCCACCAGAGGCACTTTAGCAGGCATGGACCTAGGGGGGTCTTGCCCTCCCACCATGACGTTGGCCCTTGAAGGCCCCTGGTGTCATCATTCTGAGCCTTGACATCATCCAGTTGGAGTTTTGGGCATGAGGACGTCTTGTTTTGCACATGTGGCAGTTTCTAAGGGGTTTTGAACCCCAACGTTTCACTTTGGAGACCTAGAGTTCCAAGAGGGGGCCCAACGTCACCCTAGGAGGGGCATGAAGTCAACCTAAAAAGACAAAAATAGGGTTTTTATTGTCAATTTTATGTAAAACTGATTTTTTATGTAAACTGGCCATGTCAGCCTTTTTTGACCTAAAATATAATTAAAGGTCATTTATGATGTATAAATAAGGGAAAAATCTCTTATATTTTTCATAATCTTTCACTCACACAAGTGTGAGGTCTAAAATTCGGCCTCTTTTAAGGCTTATTGGCTGAGCTGAGTGGTGCGTAACTCTTAGAGGGAGCTTATTTTGGTGCATTTTTGCATTTTCATGGTGGAAAGTATTCAACTAGGGTTTGTGGCTAGATTATTCTTGATGAAGTAAGTATAAATCTGCAATCCTTCTTTATTTTGAATGGTTATGGTGTATTTACTTGTTCATTTATAAGATTATGAAATTGCTAGTGTGAAACCCTGGGAGAAAAGTATACGTTAATGTCTTTTTCTTAATAACTCTTCACCTACTTGATTTTGCTAGAAGGCACCTCCCTTGAAGAATATACTAGAGCCCTACCTTAGTAACACTCTAATATTATTGCTTCATTAAGCTTTCATATTTTATTTCAAGCTTGACCTAAAGAAGAAGGAAATCGCTAGGGCCTAGGTTTACCTACTTCCTAGCATCTTTTCCTTCTAGGGTTTTGGATCTTGAGGCCTTAGGTTAATAACACCTCAACCATCATCCCTCTTCCTTTAGCTCACCCATTATCATTTGTTTCCCTCTAAGAATTGTTGTTGCAATAATGACTCCATTTACCCTAAAAGGCACTAGTTCATACCTTACAAGTGATTGATTGACTAAAACAACTTTTAAACCATCTACTTTAAGCTCTTTACTAACCATTTCTAACCTTAGATTGGACGAACCTACTAACTATCTTGTTGTTGTCGCAAAATATTGCTATAACCATCTATAACAACAGAAAAATCACCTTAAAAGCAAGTTTTAAAGTTGATTTTACATTGCCTTCATTGCTTCTGAAAAATGCTAACATTTTGCCAAGTTTAGGTTATCATTTTGGTCATTATTGAAGCTTTATTGAGGCATAATTGTGAAGCTATTACTATATATACATTGTTGTTATAAATATTTATGTTTCTTCATCTTCTATATCAGCTTATGTTTTTTATCAAAGTCTATGGTTTTATGAAGCACTAACATCAATTGGTATTTGCAAATAGTATTTTTCTTGTTGTCTTGTTCTGGGCAGGTACACTTAAATAATACTTTGCTTCATCTTATTAAAACCTTTGGGACTTTCTGATCAGAGTGACCTATGAGAGGTGTGAGACTTTCTTGATACTCTTACCTTAGCCTTCTCAAACCCCCAAGTCATCGGGGACGTCTCCCTTGGTGTACTACTCCTAAAGAGAAAGAGGTGTCTTGTTTAGGTGACAGTGATAGGACAACCTCCTGTTACGTCAATTTATTATTCACTTGCCTTTGGATTTTCGGAAAGTAAAAATTGTGCGATAATAAGGCCGAAAGGAATCACTAGAAACTCATAATGGTCTCTATGTGTTATAAAGGCTATCATTGGGATGTTTGTCTCTTTCATCCTGATTTGGTGGTATCCTGAACGTAGATCAAGCTTAGTGAAAAAAAATTCTCCATCAAGTTCAACAAGGAAATCATCAATAATATGGATGGGAAATTTGTCCTTGATTGTCAACTTATTGAGAGCCTAAAAATCAAGACACATTCACCAAGTTCCTTCCTTCTTTAATACCATGACTATCAGTGATGAGTAAGGGCTTGTACTCGGACATACGTGCCCTGCCTCCAACATCTCATGAATGATATTTTCTATTTCGATCTTTAGTGAAAAAGGGTTGTGATAAGGATGTACATTTGGTGGTTGACTTCCTAGAATCAGAGGAATTCCATGGTCATGCTCTCCTTGCAAAGGGGGTAAGCCCTTTGGTTTTTGGAAGACCTAGTGATGTTTTTCAAGGACTAGCTACAAGTATTGGTGGATTTCTTGTGTTGGGTTATCCATAACTTGTGTGGCATTAAATTGGACAATAATGCCAAAGTGGCCCTTCTTTAATAACTTCTCCATAAAAGGAGAGATGGATATTTTAGGAGAGCTTGTTTGAAGCCCTAAAAGGGTGTGTACATGACCCTCTTGAGTGAAACTCATATAGAGTTCTTTGAAATCCATGGTGACCAGTTAGAACATGCATAGTCATTATGCCCCCAATACTATATCACACCCACCCATATCGATGGAAAATAGATGGGTTTTGAGTTGAAAGTCTCCAATCTAGAGTCTAACATTTTCACATCTTCCCCCACATTTCATCATACCTCCATTGACGATCATGATTTGAAAGTTGGACACTAGGTGTACAAAACAATCGGTTTCTTTTTCCACTCTCTTGTGAATGAAATTGTGAGTACTGCCACTATCAACTAGGATGATGACTTTCTGGTACTTGATGTAACCCATGAGTTTCAAGGTTTGTGGAGTTGAAATTCCTAATAATGCATGCAGGGAGATAAGTGGTTCTTCATGAGAGAATGGAGGTTCAATATCCACCTAAGTTTGAGTGTCAGTGTTTGATACGAAAATGGATAGAACCTATACAACACTTGATCTGAAAATATCACTAAGTTCAATACCACTTTCTTATTCCAAAATATTTTATTGACAGTGCTTATAGCATGGGAAGTGATTTATCTTTCTCAAACAAACACTATAACTGATGATCATAACTTGCATAATCCATCTTACATAAGCAAATGTGGAATCACTTTATCAATGCTCATATGCTTCAATTAAAATAAAAGGAATTTACAATACAAGAGTTGAAGATACCTTTCAAATATGTTGCTCTGACACATAAAAGAACATCACCCTTGCATTCCTCTCGAAAAAATGAGAAAAGTGAGTATAAAGTCGGCTATATTCTACTTACAGTGCCCCGGAATACCCTTGGCCATAAAATAATACAATGACCTTTTGTTGATTTGCTAAAATTCAGAAACTGAGTGCACTGTTGAATTCCTAGTGAAAAAAAGTGCAAATTTGATATAAAATACTTGAAATTGTGTCAAGGTGACCCCTGACATGCTTTATGGTGTAGCCTCGTACCCTTGGCACACTTTAGAAGACTAAATATGCATAGAAAGGCATGTCATGTGCATTGGAATGTGTGTCCATGAACTTGTGGTGCTCACCATTAAATAGGCGCCCCTCTTAACCAAATTTTGGATTTAGTGGCAGGCATTAAATTATAATATATATGGTTTTTTAATGAAGTCCTAACCATAGGGGAGTTGGCTAACTCGTTGGAGTTAAAAATAGTAGGTTGGTAGTTCAAGCCCCACCGATCATACTATATATATCCTTTGATTGTTACGACCTTGTCATGGGTTATAACCTCCGCTCAAATTTTGTTATGGTTATATACAAACTGTATATAACATATGGTTTAAAAAACTACTCCACATGATTTATGGAGTAGTTATATGTATTGTTATATTATATAACATGTGTTTAAAACAACCCCCACACAATATGCATCGAGCCCCCTTCGCAAATGGTGTAGGTCATATGGCATGGAACATGATCAAGGGCCAAGGTTCGAGGGCTTAGGCTCTCATCCCTTTGGCACCCATATAGAACATTATACCATGTTAAATATATAATATGCCATAAAATTATTAAATTTCATGTGGTGGTGCGTTGGTGTGGAGGATTATGTGAAGAAATTTGGTGGTTTGGAGGTTAGGGGTTTGAACCCTATTGACTCCATAATATTTTATATAACCAAACCAATATTGGACAATGAGGGGTTGACTCCATAATATTTTATATAACCAAACCAATATTGGACAATGAGGGGTTGACTCCATAATATTTTATATAACCAAACCAATATTGGACAATGAGGGGTCGCCATGTGGCGGCCTCTCATTGGCTCTTTCAATGCCACATGCCAAACTATGATTGGAGCCACTTGTCAACCGACGATTGTACCATCTATATGTACATAGCCATGTCACCTACCACTTGTCAGTATATAGATCTTCCATTTGTCAACTTGTGAGCCTACCACATGTCTCTCTCCAAGTCTACCATGTGTCTCTTTAAGGTTGACTATTGCCCGAGCCATGTCACCTGCCACTTGTCAGTATATAGAGATTCCATTTGTCATCTTGTGAGCATGCCACGTGTCTCTCTCCAAGTCTTCCATGTGTCTCTTTAAGGTTGAATTTTTCCTGAGCCATGTCACCTGCCACTTTTCAGTATATAGAGCTTCCATTTGTCAACCTGTGAGCCTGCCACGTGTCTCTCTCCAACTCTGCCATGTGTCTCATTAATGTTGAATTTTGCCCGAGCCATGTCACCTTCCACTTGTAAGTATATAGAGCTTCCATTTCTCAACCTGTGAGCCTGCCACATGTCTCTCTCCAACTCTGCCATGTGTCTCTTTAAGGTTGACTTTTGCCCTAGTTGACCTGAACTTTGACCAACCATAACTTTTACATACATACTCCATTTGAGATTTTTTTACACCATTGGAAATATTGAAAGAATCTAACCATTGAAATCATTTTCAATATCTTTTGAGACCTTCAAATTTTGAGCATTTATGACCCTTTTTGGATCCCTATGAGCATTTTGGATCCTCCTAGACCTCCGTGAGCATTCTTGGATCCTCCTGGATCAGTGTCTTCAACTTGTAACTCTAGTTTCTTTGGTGTCTCTACTATATTTATGTCTTTGGTCAGGGCCTGAGTGGTCATATAAATTTGGAACAATTTATGTTCTTTAGACTGTGACCTAGAGCATATTTTTCTTCATAATTATAATAGAGTCTTCTACTTTGGTGATATGTCATTTATGTTGGAGTCAATATTTGTACTTTCAAGGGATGATTAGGAGTTGTGCTTTGGGATGTACCCTGGTAAGGATGAGTGTGGAGAGTGAAGGTTGGATTTTGTATTTGTGCATTGATCACCGTCTCTGATTCTAGGGTCCTTTGCATCACTTCCAACCATGTAGTAGGATGTTGCATTCTAACTTGTGCTAGAATCTCCTCCTTGAGGATACAAATGAAACATTCTTTATAGAAATAATTTGTTAAGTTCTATGTATGGATAGCTAATTGTTCAAAGGTTTCCATAAATTATGTGACTGAGCCTATTTGGCATAACTTGACAAGCCTCAAAAAATAATGAATATATTTCTCGAAACGTGCATAGACGGCTTCAACAAACTGACTCCAAGTGATATAGCATGCATATTATAATGTTTCCAACTAGGATAGATGGGAAATATATGTGTATTACCCAATATTATTATTCTTCTTTGTGTGATGTTATCAAAGAATTTGTTGGAAGTGTCAAATAGTAGCTTAAACATAAAGCATTTATCCATTACACATAGAATTGAGTCGATAACAATGGCATCTTATTATGGATAGAAGTTCCTTAAAATCAATACAATGGTAACTAAGGGATGTAATAACAACTGCAGACTACTACTAAGCACACAAGATAATGGTTGTCAGGAAGCATCACAAACTACTACAAAAACAACACAATGGAACCTGGAATGATTCTAATATATGGAACACAAGGCTCTTCAATCCTTCCTCTGCTCAGCTCAGGTGACGTTTACTCTGCGGTTGATCCTGCAATTGCTTCAGAATCCTCCCCATACCTAAACCGACAAGGTGCTACAAAATCTTGATTCACAGGGGTCCTCGTGAGATGCCTACGGGGTGTCTAGCAGAACGACCCTAGTTCAACCTGTAGGGACGCCTCTTTTTCCAGGTGTGTGAAACCCTCCTGCACCTACGGCTCTAATGAGCAACCTCCTCATAATTTTTTCATAAACCCCTTTTGTGAGTTGATTTGACTTCAACTTCTCTCCATAATGAAAACAAGAACCACAATGAACTCAAATGAGGATTCTGGATGAATCCCCCTCTTGTCTAGCTAGGGTGGATATTGCACCACCGAAACTAAACTTGCAGTGGAAGGGTTTTGCCCAAAACCGTAACGAAAATGCTAGCTACAAGAGCACTCAATAAGATATCAAAACATAATTCCAAGGAGAAGGGTTTCTCCTCTATTTATCCTCCTTTGGATCTTCTATATGTTTCCCCCATTTTGACCAAATCAAATATTCACTTTATTTTCCCTCCAACTCCATTAAATATAATTGTTTATTTTATTTAATGACACTTTTAGGGTTTGACAATCTTTTTACCTAGTGACACCTCCTTGACTCCCTTTTTTCTTGTTGACTATAGCCTACAAGAGTCGTATAGTCTATTGAGTAATCCTGATCACTTGGAAGGGGACATACAGTCCTCCCTTCCCAATATTATTTGTCCTCGAGCAATTCTAGATCACGGTGTTGTAAAATCTTATCCACCTCCTAGGTAGCATATTCTGTAGGAAATCCTCTCCATACAACCAAATACTCTCAAATGACCCTGCTCCTAAGTCTTTGTTCCCTGACATCAACTATCCTCTCGAAATCTAGAACCAATTTCCCTTCCTCATCTGGCGAAGGAAGATATTCTGAAGTGGTGACCTGCTATCCCAAAGCCTTCTTGAGGCATGATACATGGAAGGTGTTGTGGATCTTGTTGCCCTTCAATAGTTCCAGCTTGTATGCCACTTCCCCAACTCTCCTTGTCACTTTGTATGGTCTGTAAATTCGAGGCTTGAGCTTCTTTGCACCACTCTTCTTCAACGACGATTGTCTGTACGACTGCAATCTGAGAAAGACAAGATCTCCAACCTCAAAGTTGCATTCTACCTTATGTTTATCTGTATACATTTTATGTTGATTATGAGTGGCCTACAGATTCTCCTTAAGGACTCTTAAGATGTCATGACATTCCTATAACCAGTCCTTGGCCTTGGGAGCTCTGATCTCTCCAAATTCCAAATTCACAAAAGACGGAGCATCATATCCATACAATGCCCTAAATGGGCTCATCCCGATGGACATGTGATAAGTGGTTTTGTAGCGGTGCTCACCTAGATGCAACCATTTTATCCATTCTCGTTGCTTCCCTAACAAATAGTTCCTCAAGTACCCTTCTACCCATTTATTTAGTATCTCAGTCTTCCCATCTGTCTTCAGATGATATCTAATGCTAGTTGTCAACTCTGTTCCAGATAACCTAAACAACGCCTCCCAAAATACACCGAGAAACCTACTATCTCGGTCACTGACTATGTTCTCAGTAGGCCATGGAGTCTGAACACTTCCCTGAAGAATAGATCTACTACATGAGATGAGCTATACTTCGTAGGAATAGCAAAGAAGTGTGCATACTTAGTCAACCTGTCCACCACCACATAAATACAGTTCCTACCCTACACCTTCGGTAATCCTATGATGAAGTCCATAGAAATGCTTTCCCATTTCTGCTCTGGAATCGACAATGGTTGAGGTAGTCCTACAGGATGTGTGAACTATGAATTGTTTTGTTGGCAAGCCACACACTTTTCACATGATGAAGTGCATCACCATTGATACCTTTCCATAAGAATTTCTCCCTTACTTGTTGATAGGTCTTTAGATACCGTTGGTGCCCTGCCAATGGTGTGTCATGTGTTGGATTCAAAATCTTATCCTTGAGTGTGGAATCAGGAACAAGATAGATCTTGTACTTTTAGTTGATTATGCATCTACTATCTTGTACCTGTCATCATGAATACTTCCCTCCATCAGCTCACAATGCAAAGTTTTCTTGGTGTATTCCATCAAGTCGATGGACTTCCAGTCTGTTGAGATCCTTGACATGGAGAAGGTTGCACGATTCCTGGATAAGTCATTAACAACTACATTCTTCTTCCCCTTTACATAATCAATGTCAAAATTATATTCATGTACCTTACTCACCCATTTATGTTGTCTCTCATGCAGGTCCCTCTGGTCTAAGAAATATCACAAGTTGTTGTGGTCAGTCTTAACCACAAAGCATCCTCCTACCAAGTACTACTTGAATTTGGTCAATGCACACATTATGGCCAACATCTCATTGTCATAGATCAGATAGAGATTCTCATGATCCATTAGCTTTTTGCTCTCGAAGTCAATTGGGTGTTTTTTCTACATCAATACTAATCATATCCCTTCACTAGATGTGTCGTATTCCAAGATAAAAGGTTGTGTGAAATCTAGTAGTGCTAATACTGGGAAAGTACTCATCACCTTCTTCATTTTTTCAAATGCCACCAGTGCCTCTTCTTACCATCAAAATGCCCCCTTTTTGGTGAGATTTGTCAATGGTGTTGTTGAACTACATATCCCGAAGAATCGTCGTAGATCCATGAGTGATATGGGAGTGGGCCAGTCTAAGATGGTATGAATCCTCTTCTAGTGCACCTTTACTCCCTCAACACCAATCACGCGCCCTAGATAGAAGATCTCTATCAACTCGAACTCACATTTTGCTTCCTTGGAAAAAAGTGATTGTTCCTCCATAATGGTGAGAATCTCATCCACATGCTTAAGTTGTTCTTCCCACATCTTGTTGTAGATGAGCATATCGTCAAAGAACACCAGTAAAAATTTCCTCAACTATTTGTTGAAGATATGGTTCATGCATGACTGAAAGGTAGATGGTGCATTATTCAACCCGAAGAGCATGACTAGAAACTCATAGTGCCCATAGTGACACCTGAATGTTGTTTTGTGTATATCCTAACCCAAATCTGGCGGCACCTTGATCGCAGATCAACCTTTGAGAAATAAATCTCCCCATGCAAATCATTGATCAACTAATCGATCCTGGGTATTGGATATCAGCTCTTGATGGTCTTTTTATTTAGCGCCTTGTATTCTATGCACATCCTCATAGTACCATCTTTCTTCTTCACCAGTGCAACTGACGAAGCAAAAGGATTAGAACTAGGTCGGATGTGTCCCATCTCTAGCAGCTCCTTTATGTCCTTCTCTATTTTGTCCTTGAATCTCTTCGGATGCCTATAGGGAGTGGTGATGACAGGATTCAACCCTTCTTCTAGCTCAATGACATGCTCAAATACTTTATCTGTTGGTCTCCCTGTTGGCAATGGTTCAAACACTCTCTCATGTTTTCCAAACAATGTTTGGATATCCACACGGTAATGTTAGTGATATGATCTGGGGTGACCTTGATATCAACTTGATCTAGTTCTAGGTTCACTTAATGAAAGGGTCAGTTATAAGATCGTTTTAATTGAACTTGATTGCATTAAATGTGAACATATGTGCTTATGAAAGGCTTGAATCCAAATTGAATATAACTTGGTGAATGTGTTGTTAGTCTCATAATCCATTACTTAATGCACTTAACAATTATAATTGCGGAAATAAAAACATGCATGAGAAATTATGAGACAAGATCAACACATAAAGAAAGATATCACCAAATTGTTAACGAAGTTCACCAGTATGACTACATCTCCTAATCTGCTGGAATATGAATCACTTCATTATCCTTCTTTTAATAGGGCTGAAATATTCTCACAAAATGTGGCACATTTCTTCTTACACCAGAAGGACAACATTCTCCCAAAAGGGGCTTGACTTTCCCAAAAGAGGCTTACATACAAACCCCAAGCATGATTGTTTGTTTCTCTCCTCAAAGAGCTCTCCAAAATCTCCCCCCAATCTTTCCCAATAAAGGGGTTTAAAAATTTCCTAGCTTCATAATACAAAAAGACAAGATCCATAAATTTAGGATCCAATAACTACTCAAGGGAAAAAATGAGAAGACCCTTAACTTCCTCCTTGAGACTAGGAATCCACTTGTAATAAAGTGAGGAAAAGTCCAAGCCAACCCACGAGACCCTTAACTTCCTCCTTAAGACTRGGAAGSTAATTTGTGAGTTGRTTTCTCACATACAACTAATTTAYRCTTAAAAGTAGGAAACTAATTTGTGAGTTGGATTCTCACACAACTAATTTCCCATTTTACAATCAATACGTGAGATTTCCACTCACTCCAAGTATTCCTTCCCCCCCCCCTTAAAATTAGGAAACTAATTTGTGAGTTGGATTCTCTCACAAAACTAATTTCCCTTTTTACAATTAGATGAATAATATGCGAGATTCTCAAACTCAATTCAAGCATTAATCATTTTTCCAATGTGCGTGACTAATACATGAGTTTCTCATACTCATTTTAAGTATTGATCATTTTTACAATTTAATTAATTCATTCATGAGCATTAATTATTCTTTTCCACCTATTATCAAACTTTTTAATGATTTATCCCATGGTGTGCAAAGTAGGAATTTTCCATGTGGAGATCCTCTCGGATCAAACCTCCCCACAAAAATCACTTTTGGTCCTCCAAAAGTATAGAGATGAATTGTAACTTGAATATCCACAACCAGCTTCTTGGAAGAGTCTTACTCTTCACGATGCACTTCCTTGCTTCCATATCTGCATAACAAATGTTTCTAAAAAGGCCACACTCTTATTCTCCTTCACCTTTTTACTTCAGAATGAGGATGTCGATGCAAACACTTGCACCAATTCAAATTTGCAACTAATTCCTTGATATGCATAACAAATGTCCTGAAAGGCCACACCCTTCTTCCCCTTCACCTTTGTACTTCAGAATGAGGATGTCGATGCCGACACTTGCATTAATGCAAACTTATAGCTGACTTTACACGATCACAATTTCAATGAAATATCATACTTGACAAAAGTTTATAAAACACTCATGGTCAAGTTTACAATGATTTCCAAAACAGGCCTAGGCAAAACAATGCCTTCTCACTCAACAGTGGCTATAAGACCCATTACAATGTTGTCAAAACACGCCTAGGCAAAACAAAGCCTTCTCACTCAACAATGGCTATAAGACCCATTACATTGTTGTCAAAATAGGTCTAGGAAAAACAATGTCTCTCACTCAACAATGGCTACAAGACCCATTACAATGTGCCAACAAGGCTTACAAGGTTTAGGCATAGGATAAAATGCCTCTCACTCTCATCATCACTTTCAAGAGTAGTTAATTACAATCTTTTACATCATTAACATTAAGGTGAATACCCCCCAAATGTACACTAATGGCAATTGTATGGTTCTTAAAATCCCCCCATTACAAACATGTGCAACATAAAAATTAAGGCAAATTCCACCATCATCACACTTGTCTCGCAATTTTGAGACTTTTGACTGTAAGCATGACTACTTTATGTCAAAGTGTCAAAATGGCCTCTTACCRCATAGTYTAGGTTTACGTGCAAGACTCAAACAATAACTTTTCTGCAATAATTCAGATCTTGCTACCCTACTGCAACACTCAAAGATCATCAGAATTTGCAACATACATTCATCCTCTTGCAATTTTCAAAAAGAGGCAAAAACCATAAATGCATAAAACTTACATTGGTTTTCATGCCAAGTCACTCAAAGCATTGCTCAAATCTTGGCATACATAGCGCTAGTAGGTCTGTCTCATCATTTTGCAACTTTTGACTGTAAACTCGACCTGTTCTAAAAAGTGAAACTCTCCCTCGAAAAATGTGCCATGCATTAATGACAAAAGTGGGCTTTTGCCATTAGCCTAAAAAACAGCTACTCGGATCCAAATTATGAGTGCACCGATGGATTCATGGAAAAAAATCATGTGGAAATGACTATACTTTTATACAATTTTGTCACTATCACTTATGGACCCCCATGGGCCCTCTGCCTCGAAACACGTGCCATGCATTAATGCCAAACTTGGGATTCTGTCATGACTCATCAGATATAATACTTAGATCACAAAATAGACTACACTTGTGGATACGTGGTGAAAAATCATGCAAAAATGACTATACTTTCGTCCAATTACGTCACTGTGACTTCTGGACCCCCCTAGGCTATCTGCCTCTAAATGTGTGCCAAATAGATTGTACAACTTGCATTAAATGCTTGTATGGATCTCAAAATGCATGCCAGCCACATGATGATGTCACTACCATGTGTCACGCTGCAAGTGGACCATGTGGCACCTCCTGGGGGTGCCACGTGTCACTTTTCCATTGGGCCATTTGGCAGCCCAAAAATGCCAAATTGGTATGCCACATGGTAGCCTCTCGTACTTCCACGTTAGCATGTTGATGTCACCTGCATGTTGGATTACTGAGAGGGGGGGTGAATCAGTAATAGAGTAATGTAATCCTTTTTAACCATATAATGCAAGTGTTATATCAATGTAGCATTATCATCCAATATTTGCAGAGTAAATAAACAATGAACAAATGAACAATCATACACATACACAGTACATTAGTGTTTTTACGTGGAAACCCAAAGTGGGAGATAACCACATAATGATTTTTCTTATATGTCTTGAAGAATTACATTCATTGGAAGCACCAACTTCATTTTTTTTCCAGCTGCAACTGGAAGGAGGCTCCAACCCCCTAGTTTCTCAGGCTACAACCTAAGGGAAGCTCCAACTCCCCAATTATCTGGCTACAACCATAAGGAGGCTACAACCCCCCATGTTCGGCTACAATTGGAAGGTGGCTACAACCACCTGTCCTTGCCCCTCCAACTGCCCTGGCATATAAGTAGAATTATGGAACCACTGTCACACTATCACTGTGAGATATACTAATGTAAACCTATACCAATCAACCTGCACCAAATAACATGTACCGATAACCTGAACCATGCATCAACCTGTACTTCAACCTGTAATCAACTTGTACCATGAACAAGTGCATCAACCATGCACCAACCTGTACCTCAACCTGAAAACCTTCCTTAACTTTAACAACAAGATACTAGCATTTTCATCAAACTTTACTTTAGTCTCACATGACTTGTTGAATTCTAGCTTATTCTAGAGAGTGAACTTGTAGAGCGTGCCCTGCATGAAATATTTGTTGTATGGATTTGAAAATTGTACACATAATAATACAAATTGTACTCTAACCAACACATTTGGTCTTACTGAATTTGTATTTGTTATGAAGAATTTATGACGTTTTTACATGAAACACTTGTTTTAGACTAGTTTCAAGACTAGCCACAAACCCTATTTTCCACAGAGTGTAACTCCAAAAATACAACAACCCACAAGCTAAAATTCATACGACAACTACTTGGATATATTTCCTCAATGGCCTCCCAATTTCACAGTCTGAATCATTCTAGAAAAAAAGTTATTGCGAAAATGGTGAGATGGTTGTTGACAATAAAAATCGCAACGAGGATTTCACCCGCAAAGTATTGCTAAAGCCTATTATTTAAACTATGCTAATGATATATAATACTAGTAGGTGGGACCCCCTTGTAGACTGGAGGCTCATAGATAGTCTTATCACACATTTTATGTTGTTATTTCGATGTTTCTTACAGGGTTCTATATGATTGATGATGCAGTCTTGGTTTGTTTGCGACAAAATGGTAGATGGATAATGCATTCTGTGTGTTGGTTCCATTATTCTAAGCTCTAAATTCCATGTTATGAATGGCTTATATTTACTATTATTACATTTGATATTGTCACCATGATTCATTACCTATTACGCCTGCACAAGAAACTTGTTAGTAACAACAAGAAACAAAAGCAATGGAAAGCGACTTATGAAAAAAATCCAAGAAGAGGAACTATACTATACTATGCTATGTTATGTGCAAATAAAATAAAAAGGAATTAATGTTAGTCCTAACTAGCAATGGTTAGTAGCTATACAATTTATATTGAGTTATATTGGGTGCATTTGATATATGTTATGGTATGGTTTTGGCAATGGTTAGTATGGATTGGGGTGGCGCACTTGACAAGCAATATGTGCAAGTTTCGATGCATGGAATTAATGGCATGGGATTAATGGTATGGTTTTGGCTGGTTGTCATGTACTACGAAATTGAATGTGAGGAAGGTGGAAGTGATGTGTATTAAATGCACATCACTCCATACTTCTCCCATTGGGCCATCACCCTAGCATGGTTATTGTTCATTTGGTTTTGTTGTGGTTAAGCTCTGAGATTCAGACGTGGAAGGAACTCCTCGATCAACTCACATTTCAAAAGTCATTGGTTACAGGTATGGTTCTTTTCGCCCATCCATGAATTCGCTCTATGTATGAAATTAACATTGGCTCGGTAATGTTTTGGTTTGTGTTTTCTTGAGATTTGCAATTGTGTAAATGCGTGGGTGTTTTCTTTGGAATGATTGTGTGGTTATTCGTTCACGAATGGAAAAATTGATGGTTGAAGTTGTGATTTCGTTGGTTGTTTTGTGTGGTGGAAACTGTGATGGCTCATTGTTGTTTTAAGTAGTTATGGGTATTTTGTTGGAGGGTTTCGCTTTGTTTAGCCTTGTCGGTCGTCTCCTCACAATTAATGGTAACCATACCCAGTTGTATTCGGTTGTTATGGCATTGTTGTGTATGTTTCGAACTCCTTTTGGTCACTAGGTATCCTCCAGAGACATGTTCGTGGGTTTTTCACATGGTTGTGGGCTTATTTTGTGGTATTGGCACCAACACAATTGGTTATGGGGTGGCCATTATACCAAGAAGTATGCTTTATGGTTGTTGTTAATACTTGGGGTCAGCATTCCCATCAACATTGTTATAAATTGGTTGGGATATTGGGAAAAACATGAGGGTTATGCCTCTGTGTTCTTGGTATTGGTTACTGTCCAATGAGCAATATCTGCTCCTCTGCATCGTTGTCTACCCTACCTGGTGTTGAACTGTCACCCTATTTTACAAGCTAAGAGTTATAGACTCTTGTGGTTCCACCATGCTTGTTTCGAAGGTTTTCTACCTAATGTTGATTGTCCGACCTATAGTCTCATTGTGTTTTGGTGACTAAGCGAACCCTTGATTATTTCTTATGTTCATGGTTACAGAGCCCGATTTTTGATAAACTCAACCAATCGCACTCTTGCAATGTATCTTGTTGATTGTCATAAGTTGGTTGGGTGGTATTGATAGTGGATTTGATTATTGTCTCGTCTCTGTTTGATCAGGTTGTTGGAGAGTTGTAATTGGAAATGAAAATTGGTATACAGTCGCTACCTCCTTTTGTTGTGACAGTTGAATCGATAACCCAGCTCGTTATTTTTTTTATTAATTTGGTTGATTGGGAGTAAACAGTAATGTACAGTCACATGGATGCCTCTTTTCGTTATGCATTGGTTTGTGTGTTCCTACAGTGTGGTATCAATTGAAGTTTGTGGTTGTTGTGTGTTTAATTTGTCCCGATCAGGATCACTACAAATTGGACAATTGATGACTATGACTTGGTTGTTTACTGTGTATGGTTTATGGAGACATTGTGCATCGTTTTGTTTTATTTCACCACCATAGATGAAGCACAAGGTTTTTGTAGTATGGTTTCATTGCAAATTTAATTGTTAATATTGTCAAAAGAATGGAATCGAGCATGTTTTAAAAGAGTCTATTCAACTCAGGAAAGACCTGTGTCTATGTTTGATTTGGGAATTTACAAATTATGGGCATTAGTTGATATTCTATAGAGATGTATGCTGAACAAAGATGAAACAATATGACTCCGTGTTCCCGTGGAGTTTGTTTTAAATAAAAAATAAAAAATAAAAAGCAAATGAAAAGAAACAAAATTCTATTAACAGGAAGGTTGAAAGGCATAGTGATTCTGAGTATGATGATACACTGTGTTAATAAAAAGGGTTGAAGATTTTAATGTGGGACAGTGAACAAGTTTTAAAACACAATAATTGTTTAATTAGTCACAGTAATTGTTTAATTGGTGTTGGGTTGTTTGCATTGAATACAAAATTGTTTTATGGATTACTTAATTGATTTTATGAATAATATTCGCTCTTTTTTCCCTACCATTATTTCACTTTTCACACATTACAATCCCCTCGCCTTCCCATATTCACTATCCACTCCATGTTCCTAAAATTTAATTATAGTAAAGATAAATTTTGTATTATGACAGTTAAAGGATCGCAGGGATGAATTACAGTGATATATTATTTTGATTTACGATACAGTTGATTGTTTGATATTGTGAGCAGTAATCATGATCTTTTCCCCCTCATTTTAACATTTTTCGCTCAATACAACCCCTCACATATCCCAAAACCCTTGTTCACCCCCTATTGATTGACAACTATTAAACGATTTGTATGAATTGGATTGCATGAGTTGGATATGTTGTTGAGCCAAATTCTATTTCATATTTAAAAGAGTTGTCATGTATGGTTGTTGAAGAAACTATTTGCTAATCAATAATGCATACAGGAATGAGCTTTTTTAGCAAAGGTAGCCATGGTTGGGGAAACCGAGGAAGAGGAAATTGGAACAAGGGCCTTAAAAGGCCAAGGTTCTCTATACACTTTGAAGCAGACTCACAAGAGTTTGGCTAGCTATTTCAAGCTAGATTTTTTAACTGGATTGGGCAAGGAGTGGTCCAACCTAGGCCTGAAAGACCTCCCTTCCAAGCCCCATAGGTCCCTGGTATCCTAGTGCCTCCTCATGTCTCACTGCAACCTGAAGTCCCTGAAAATGACAGATGGCAAGAGATTGTCCACCCGACAGTCTCCCAACATCGTGGCTGGCCTAACTTATTTCTTCCTGCTCCTCCACCTGTTAATCAAACTACCCAAGTTGCCCCTGTCCACTCACCAGTACAGTCTTCCCATGCAAGCAAAAGGTTAAAAATAGAGGCCCACCATGCCCCTGACAAAGGAAAAACCGTTGCTTCCCCCTCCTCACCCTCAAATGACTCAGCCAAATCTGTGTCCACGCACATGCATTCGAGAGATGATTGCTCTCATGTGATCGGTGAGATTAGGCCTAAAGGCTCCACATAGCCTAAGGCAAATTCAAAGAGATCAAAAGGTGACAGCAGCAACAAGGGAAATATTGCCTCTTAGAGAGGCAAATATGGATTTTAAGTTTTTATTTATTAATTGTTGAGAACAGTTGACTTCTGAAAGTTTGGACAGCACATTATTTTTTGGATATATGGGTAATATATTTTTGGAAACAATTTCAATTATCATTGATATAAAATGTCAAAATATGAAAGTGACGATGGGAGTCACAAGGAGTGATGTTTTGTTTGATTAACTAGTTGTGTTATGATTGTTAAAGAACTAAAGGGAGTCACAAGGGGTCCCACCTACTAGTTATTATTTATTAAAAACCCTTATTATGATTTTATTTCTTTTCCCCCTTAACTAAAAAGTTGGTTGAGTTTTAGTTAATTTAACTAAAGAAGTAGTTCAACTACTTGAACTATTTCTAATTGCTTAAAGGCAAAGGGAAAAGGAGGAACAAAGGGAGAATAAAAGGAGAAGCATACTAAGGTGTGCTCTTTCAGTTTTGTTGAGATAATTCAGTTTTCATTCATTCTTTAATTCATTCGAAGTTGTTAGGACTCTGTAACTTGCCTAAGGCTGAGGAGACAATCACTGAGGTAACATCAAACAACTTGGAGTCCTGGATCTATCCCTCCAAGAATCAGAGAGAGCTCTCTCTGTCTGATATAGCTTTGTTTGAAGGGAATGTTAGGCTAGTTATGAAGTATAAGGTTTGCTTTTGGATTTGGTATATTTGGAAGATTGAAAACTCAGATTTACATTGGGCCATGGGGTCTGCCTTTCTAAACATGAATCTATCTCAGGTTTTATAAGGTTGTCTCCACAGGGCAGGATAGTAAGACTGTTGGATCTAATTGAATCAAATGAAAGTGAAGGAGAGGAAAAGAAAGGGAAAGTCCATCAAGCATAGGCGCAACTAAGAATTCCTTTACTCAACTTCAGATGAAAACATGCAGATCATTAAAAAACCAAAGATAGAGTATGTGACATATATTATGTTCCTAATCTTTCTTTTAATGATTAGATCAGGGAATACATGAAATGGATCTACAGAGTAAGAAAACAGTTACCCAGAGAGAAAAACATCACCAAGGAGTCTAACACAAGAATCCTGCATATAAAAATTATTTATTTCTGGTAGATCATCTGGAAAGTCACAAAATATCCCCTGTGGGGCATGAATCAAATGATCAGCAATCAACCTTCAATACCTCAAATTCAAAAGTATTTATACAATTTATTTCCAAAGATCTGGTCATCAATGACCATGATATTACTCCAGAAAAATCTAAATTGACAATATTTTTTACCACAAGAATATAGAACTGTCTCAGATATGCTAATTCTCTGTTGATAGGTGTCTCATATCATCTGACATCTGGAGTGATGATGAAACTTTGCCTGCGAACTCTACCACCTGTAAGTTCACTGCTTTCCGAAATTTTGAAAAAATAAGGTCAACGAAAGTGTCCTTTTATCCCACTATGAGATGTATGTGTAAACACGGGGGGAGGTTTTTGTATATGAGCTTGTGATGAACAAAAACCTCCTTCGGTTTTTCTAAATTCATCTCCAACTTGCCAAAACAGTTGTCGCAAGATCGTGACCAAAACAAGAAAAAATGGAAACCTCAAAAATGGGGCTCAGAGATGGCTTCGATTCTCCCAAATGGTGGAACCTGTGTAAAATATGGGAGAGGTTAATGTTCTTCAAACCGTGTTGAACAAAAACCTCTCTCATATTTTCAAAATTCATTCATGTTTGTCGTAAATCTCTCTCGGAAGACGATGTGTTGAACTGTGCCAAAAAATGGTTTTTATTTTTGGGAGGGCGGTTTCGGAGGAAGAAAGGTGGTTTTCGGACCCCCCCTGGGGTGGTAAGTGGTAATAGGGGGGTCCGAGTTCACCATATGGCGACATGTGTCCTTGGTGAAACCACTTAATCATACCCCTTTTGGTTGAGTGACGTAAGGGGGGGGGGGGTNNNAAAATTTTATTTTATATTTTTTATATTCGTTTTTACTTTTTGTTTTGTGTTTTTTTTTAATGTTCATTTTTGTTTTATTTTTATTTGTTTTTATTTTATGTTTTATATTGTTTTTTTATTTATTTTTTAATTGTTATTTTATTTTTATCATATTTTGTGTTTTATTTAATATGAATTTTTTTTAATTGTTTTATTTTGTTTTTTTTGTTTTTATTATATGTATTATTTTTATTTATTTTATTTACTTTTTAATTAATGTTTAATTCTAAAACACTAACCTAATTACTAACTTAAACAAACTAACTTAATTCTAATTATTAATTAATTTATTATATTTTTTTTTGCAAATAAAAGAAGCACCTTATATTAAATCCCAAATTTACAGCTTTGCGACGCTTGGCAATCACCTGTTCTACCACAAGAGGGAAACCAAAATAGGTGGCTCCAAGTGGTGATGTGTCTATCATGTCTGAAAAATATTTTGCAAAAATTGTGCAGAGGACTGATAGTTTCTGCAGGAACCTTGTTCCATCTATCTAGCCTAGGGTTGGCCTAATTTAGAGCTACCATAACTGAGAGAATTGCACAACCAAAAAAGAGAGTGAAAACTATCTTATCACTATCTACTCTATATCTGTAATTAAAAAAAACTGGGACCTGGGGTGAGCCACGTCATGCCATTGGAGAACCTGGATATCCATGAGAGGTGCATGTCGGGGATGAATATTTGCTTGCAAGTTGGACAGCGGGCTTGTGTTGGAGCATCTGTGAATGCCTCAAACAACAAGTCCAGGAAATGATTGATGATCCCTTGGCCATGCACCTATTCGTCCTGCCGCTAAAGGATGTCGAAGAGGAGCTCAAGATGCTCCTCTGCCAGATGATAGGCAGAGTGTGAGCTCTCTTCTCCCTTGTCCATGCCTAGGTCTTCCGTTGCAGTTGAATCCTTCCATGCACCTATCAATTGCTAGCTTGAGGGGATTTCCTCCTCCACGATACAACTTCCATCCTCGTAGTAAGGCTCACCCGGCTTGAGAACTGGGGGGGCGAGAAGGCTGGTGGCAGTGGGGAGGCATTGTCACATTCACCGAGCTCGAGCCTGGATGCAAAACTGGAGGTGGCACCTCCTCTTTGACAGTGGTGAGGCTAGGGTGCAGAGGTGGGGGAGGCACCTCTTTCTTCACAGTGCTAACTTGATAATGCAGAGGCGACGGTGGAAAGTGCGTCGAGGAGGGTGGGGTCTCCATTTTTGGAGTGCGCAAGGTTGTTTGAGTCTGAAACAAGGAGGACGGGGTCTCCATTTTCAGAGTGTGCAAGGTCATCTAAGTACTCTTGGTGTGGCTATGGGAGCAGCTAAAATGAACAATTAGAGCTTGTTGAGAGGCGGTTATTTTGGTGGCCTGAGTGAGGGCATTCATTTTTCTGGTGCCCCACCTGGGCTTCCCCCGCTCTTGGGGCATGGTGGGAGGAACAAGAGGGTGGAGGGGGTGAGAGGGGGCGGTGTGGGAATGGTGGTGGAAAAAGGAGGCCAAGAGGACACACAAGGCATGAGCTATGAATCCAGGAAGTTAGTGAGGGCCGAGGAGCTCTGTGCAGTGAGCATAACAGGTGAAAAACAAGAAGAAATGTGTGTCGGGGTTACCTTTAACGCTGTGAGTAGCCAAAGATGCCTTTCCCATCACCATTGAAGGCTGACAGGACTGCTGCAAGTGACTGGTACTGGTAGCCTGGCTGGATCGCTCATCCAGAGCTCCGTTGGGCGCACTGAATTAATTCTCTGCATGGTGTATGCCATGGGAAGTTAATACGTCGGGGGTGGCAGCCTAGGATAATGACTCACCCTGCCATCTGTCCATGTCATCTGTCCCCCTCCTCATTCCAAGTGGCACCCCATCCGGGTGATTATTTAATTTATTATTAACAAGACTAACCTAGTTTATTAATCTAACTACACTAATTTAATTAATATTAACATTATTACGCTAATTAGTGTTAAAAACTGCCACTAGCCATTTATTATTAACCTAAAGTTTTTTTATCCTAAGCTTGCTTATGCAGGGATGAGTGGTGGGCGAGATGTAGCCAATGGGATAAATGGACAAGGGAGTGAGTGGCGCAAGGGTGGATGAAGGATACAACAGGGTGATGAAGGATCGGGCAAAATGGATGGAGGGGGAAATGGAATCAACCGAGCCCAACAAACCAGATGTCTTCATCACAGGAACAACACCAAATAAACAATTGAAGAATCAAGTTACCAATGATTATAGGACCCCAACATAGGCCTAATTCTCTTATATGATAGTAGGGTCCTATTGTAGATAACAAGATTCAGGGTTGAATTACATCATTCAGACATTTGTTTTTCATAGGTGTTGATCTATCTTTGATAGTCTGTGTAGACTTGTCTGTTTGTGAATTTAATTTCTTGACTAATAAAGGATATTGTGCAGAGTCGAGTGGGCAGCAATCTGTGGCAAGTTGAGCCAACTTTAAAAGTTCGGTTTTTTTACTTTCTGTCAGAAGTCCTTTTGTATGATTCATTGGGGACATCTAAGTTTGACTTTGGTCCAAAACTTCCTCAAGGAATTTTTTAAAGAGAACGATTCTTTTGACGAATTGGAATGAAATAAATGATTTCTTTATGTCTCATCTGTTTTGGTTATTGACTTGGTGTCTTTACTTCTGTCTCTATATTTATTTCAACATCTGTTATATTCAAAAAATTACATAAATAATGAATTTTTTAGCAAGCTTTCATTTATAAAAAACCAGCCTAAACACTTGTAATCAATACTTGTGAATTATGATACAAATTTTGATGGCTATAAACATAGGGTGAGATCTCGTCTATCTTGGTTTAGCCAAGTAAGATCTGAAAATGCTTGAGTAAGATGATTTCATATTTTTTCCTCAACATTTATTTGGCGACCATACTGGGGAGATCTTTAATATCTCTCTAGTTGTTTTTTATGTTTGATTATCATCGAATACATCTATTTTTCTGATATTGATTCTTTGTCGGTTTTGTTTCTTAATCACTGTACCTGCTGCAAGGCACCCCAATATTTAGCCCAGTCTTCAAGATCAGACCAGCATTGCTTTGAATTTGTTTAACACCATTTTAGACACTGCTAATACTCAGGTTGAGCTTAACCATTCATGGGAAACAATTGAACGAGACATTAGTGCCCAAGAACACTGGGAAGCTAGATGTAGACAACCTAGAAATCAACAATAACCTTCTTCTTCCTTCATTTTTTACCTTCTTTTCATGTCCTTAGACTCTCGTGTTTCTAGGAGAAGAAGTGGCTTATCACTTGAAATTAATCCTATTGATGAAATAGGAAGAAGGAACGTTGTGTTATCAACCCAACAAAGTGCTCTAAGGAGAACCTTTTCTGATTCATCCAGTTTGTCTTTCTCTCCCTTACCTATCATCCACAAGATGGCATCTAGTGGTGGCTATGGTGGCATTGGAAGTGCTTCCTCCTCTCAATCTTTAGCTTCGTCAATGATTGGTAGCTTATATAGCCACCATATCCCTGTCCAATCTACCACAAACCCCACCAAAGTCATAAAAAAGTATGGGCTTTTTCAATTTGAAGAAGACGCTACAACCAAACCATGGCATGTTTCCTCTCCTCTTAACCTAGCACCTACTACTCGTCCACCTCCTAAATTCAAAGAGAATCTCCCTAGGTTTTTGGGAAATAACATTGTCACTACAAATGAACACCTAGTGGCATTTTCTAATGCTTTTCACAACATAGGAGCCAATGAAAATGATACTTGCATGTGCTTATTTGTCAATTCCCTGGAAGGAAAGGTGGCGATCGATTTCTTTGACCTTCCTCATAAGATTATATATACTTGGGAGGAGTTAGTATATTGGTTCAGATCCACCTATGGGCAATCTAAAAGCTCAGCTGAGCAATTACGTGAGTACAATAACATCACCTATAAGGATGGTGAGACCATCGAGTCCTTCAACTTGCATTTCACTAAGTTATACAATCAAATCCCTGAACTCATTCGACCTCAGAACCAAGCCGCTTTCATGCATTATTACATTGCATTACCTTCCCCCTATCGTCATAGGCTTGAGGAAAAATCCATTGATAACCTTGGTTCTGCTCTGCATACTTGTTTAGAGTATGAAGAACAACTTAAAGAACAGGTCTTCCTCAGGGAGAATCAGTTAAACATACAGACATGTCCGCCCTCTTACAACTTCTACAAGACATGAATAATCCTATGATAGCATATGAGTGAAAGGGAAATGTCTCCCCTCTCACCCCCGGAGCTTCATCCTCTTTTGCACCCCCCTTTAGAAATCCAATTGAAAATAATTTTTAGCCTAAAGCTATCATGCCTCAAAGTTGGTGTAACTTTTGCGAGGAACACCATGAGGAAACCACATGTGAGGTAAAGAAGAGTGCCATAGATAAGATCTTTGGTAAAAGAACGGAAAATACCGTTGTTGTCCTAGATTTTGCAGAGCCAGAAGATGTCATGATCATAAATACTAGGAACAAATCCTACGCTCCCAAAGGCAAATATGATCCTTCCTGCAATTCTTCTAGCCCGAGCTCATCCTCAGCAGTTGCTACTATTCAGGTTCCTAAGGTTCCTCACAGTCAAGGAACTACTTCCCCTCTCCCCTCTTCCAAATACAATATTCAGAATCAGTTGGCCAACATCAAAGTAGATGCAACCCTTCTGGACATGGTTGTCATCCTTGAACAACAGAGGCATCTGAAACAATTCATGGAAGGAAAATCTTATGTTGTAGCCAACCTCTCTGAAGAGGTAAATGCAAAGGATTCATCTATAAATAAAGTAGGTGTACATAACTTTAGATACCCTGTAAAAAATCCCTCTTTTTATATTTTTGTAAAGATTATGGATAAGATCGCCCACTGTTGCCTCGTTGATAGCGGTTCGGGCCCAAGTGTAATGTCAAAGATTATTATGGAAGAGTTAGGCTTGTCTTGTACAAATGAAAATGCCAGAAGCATGCTCTCTTATAATAGTCTACAACAAACAACCATAGGTGAGATTAAATATGCGACCTTTGTGCGCACACCATGAAATAAGGACAACCCTTAGTATTAAGGTAATTGATATGCCAATAAGCAATTACTCAATCATCTTAGGAAGATATTGGCAAGATTTGACAGGTGGATACCTCTCACTCGACGGGACACACTTATCTGTTCCTCGGAATGGTAAAAACATCATATTCCTTAGAGAGGGAAGGATTTCACCTTACATAGAAAGTGTTCCACAAACTAATGTGAATTACATCAAAGAGGACCTAGGGGTGTATTCCATCTTTGCCGAGGAGGATAACATTCCCTTGGAACAAATCGACTTAGACGACAGTATGTGGCACATGCACTTTGATGGTTCATGCTCTAATGAGGGTAACAGAGCTGACATTATCTTGATTTCTCCTGTAGGAAAAATCCATAACTTTTCTTATAGGTTGGAGTTTGCTTGCACGAACAATGTCACTGAATTCAAAGGTTTATTATTAGGCATTGAAAACGCCTATAATCTTGGTTGTGGTCACCTTACAGTTTTTGGAGATTCCAAGCTTGTTGTGAACCTTGTACGTAAGATATACTCTCCTAGCAACAAGTTGATGAAACGATACACCCAAACAATTTGGGCACTTATCTCGAACCTATTATCTTTCAACATTACTCATGTTAAGAGGGAGTTGAATTCAATGGTCGATCGGTTAGCTGTTTTTGCAGTCTCTCCTAATCGACAACTTCTACCACACAGACTTGATTGTACCTTTCAATCCCTATATCGTCCACATATCCCTGACAATATAGAATCTTGGCAAGTCTTCCCTAGCGATGAGAGAATCTGTGCTTTCATTCAAAATGAACCGTATAAGCCCAAGGAAGTTATATCCATAGAAGATAACAAGATTCCTAAGGGCTTGACTCCTCTAGAGAGTTCAGTTTCATCGAGTGATGTAGGCAATAAAGAGAAACAAAAAGAAGAGGAGTCGAAAAGGAAGGTGGGTGAAACCATCTCCTTGAACATTGGGACACCCGAGTCTTCAAAGAATGTTAAGATAGGTGTTCAATGTTCTGATGAAGAGAAGATGAAGTTTGCCAAGCTGCTTGGCGAATTTCAAGATGTTTTTGCTTGGTCTTATGAGGATCTTCGTGGTTTTGATCCTACTCTTATACATCATTCATTCCCATCAAGGAAGGCATAAAACCAGTTAGGCAAAAACAAAGACCTATCAACCCTGCACTGGAAGCAACTATTCGAACGGAGTTGGAAAAACTCTTGAAAGCTGGAATCATCTTTCTGGTCAAATATTTTGAATGGGTTTCCAATTTGGTTCCTGTTCGGAAAACAACCAGTCAGATCAGATTATGCATCGATTTTCACGCATTTAATCAGGCTATTATAAAATATCATTTTCCTCTCCCTAACACGGAAATGATTCTGCAACAAGTTGCATGGTCACAGATGTTGCCCCTACTTGATGGTTTTTCGGGTTACAATCAAATCAAGATAAAAGAGGCAGATAAATACAAAACCACCTTTATTAGTAATTGGGGTACCTTGAATTACGAACGTATGCCTTCTGGCTTATCTGATGCGAGTACCACTTTTAAAAGACCTATGCAAATAACTTTTGACGATTTGATCGGTAAGATCATTCATGTATATCTTGATGATCTAATCATCTACTTTAAAGGGCTATCAATTGTCTCAAAGTTTCAAGAATTATGGTTGGGTCCTTTCAAGATCATTTTTTTCCTGGGTACTAACTCTTACATTCTAAAATATTTAAAGGAGCAATTGTTTTCCTACATCACTAATGGTTCTCACTTAAAACACTATGTGAAACCAACTTGAAAAGTTTTAACGTTGTTTGGATTTTATGTATATTAGTAGTCTAGTTTTGTTTTCATTTTTACCATTGCTTTTCAATTTTGATTTTACAGTAGTTTAAATTCTTCTTTCCTTTAAATAGCTTTCCTGCTGCTTTTACAATTCTGTCATTTTATTTCTGTTGTTTTTTATTTTGCAGTCATATTTTTGTCATGAATTTTATTGCTTTTCATCGTTTTAGTTTAATTTTGGTTAAGAATAAGATGTTGGATTAATTCTACCACAGTGACACTCCTGTGAGGTATTGTTATTCAATAATGATCAAGATTACACAACTGTTACGATGTTCCCCCTGAAAGCATAATTGAATTTGTTATCTGCTTTCACTGTTGTCTTATAAAGAAATCAGTTACCTCCTGCTTCTGCTTTCCATTTCTTCATCCATTTGAGAGTTAAAAGAGAAAGTCCATAATTTTTTTCTCCTTGAAGACAAGAGCAAATCCTAGTTGAATGATTATGCATACAGGGATAAACCCCCTCATACTTAACATTTTTCATGAGTTATTCCCAAATTCCCAATCATTTTTCCATTAAATCCGCTCACTTCCTCATGTTGCATAATCATTCTGGTTATACCTTCTTGATCTGTTGTTCTTGGTATGCGAGACCATACATTCTGAGTTCTTAATCTGTTGGAAACAAATTTCCCTGTGGAGTCATCAGTTTGTTGATGATAAAAATCGGAACAAGGATTTTGCTCGCAAAGTATTGCTAAAGCCTATTATTTAAACTATGCTAATGATATATAATACTAGTACATGGGACCCCCTTGTAGACTGTAGGTTCAGAGATAGTCTTATCACACATTTTATGCTACTATTTCGATGTTGCATAAAGGGTTCTATATGATTGATGATGCGGTCTTGGTTTGTTTGCGACAAAATGGCAGATGGATAATGCATTCTATGTGTTGGTTTCGTTATTCTAAGCTCTAAATTCCATGTTATGAATGACTTATATTTACTGTTATTACATTTGATATTGTCGCCATGATTCATTACATGTTACACCTGCACAAGACACTTGTTAGTAACAACAAGAAACAAGAGCAATGGAAAGAGACTTATGAAAAAAATCCAAGAAGAGGAACTATACTATGTTATGCTATGTTGTAACACCCTGTTTCCCCCAGTCTGTAAAAAAAACTATATTGGCCAAGAACTATGGCAAACAAAAAGATGTGAATGTTTGATTAGATAGACCTTTGTATAAAAGGTCGATGAATGTAAATTATATCATAAACATGTGTCACATGATTGTTGGGAGGGGGATGTGCTGAAAGAGACCACGATGGTTGATGAGAGGTGGTGGAAGGGGTTGGGAATGGTTGCGTTAACTTCCACCGAACCCAAAACCATACTGGTTTGTACATGCTCGGAAACCAAAAGCTCACTCTCAGACCCCGGAATGAATTACCCGTCCGGATGGTAGGTGGGGAGGCTCCTCATGAGTTAATGAGGGGATGCAGGTGAACCGTCCATCCGTAGAAGCCCTCAGACCTGACCACAACGGGGAAATTTGCGCCACACGTGAACTTGCAGGACAAAGCAAGAAAGGAAGTGTGGGGAGAGGGGAGCGCGCACGACAGGGTATCGCAAAGGGAGAACCAGAAGAACTCTGAAAATAGAGTGAGTCATGAGCAGAGGAGAAGGAGAGTAACCTTCATCCTTGACTTCCGACGAGTAGGAAGTAGGAGATTGAGTCTCAAAGCATCATGGTCTAGCTCGGGGGTGGCTAGTGGTAAATCCGATTGGAATCGTTGAGCCTACGGTTGGGTGGAAACGAGCACCCCTCTCAGCATTCACATCACGTCCGAAATTTCTGATAAGTGTTATGTCTTGCATTTGGAATTGAATGTCACGATCGCATGCTCATTTTTATGCACTTGTAAATAGTTTATGTATAGAAGTGCTTGCCTTGTGTTTGATTGGAAATAATGGATGCATGATTATACTGACGTAACTACAAATCAATTAAGGTATAGAATGTATGAGTTCAGGATACGAGTCTGTTCCCCTGAGGATTGACCCATCTAACTTGATTCGTGCTCCGTCCTAGTTCATCCTTCCGAAGACCCTTTTTCGGGAAAGTTTCCTCACATTCCAGAGCTAGAGTAAGTTCCTTGAAAGGACTACCGTCTTAGTAAACCCATGAGTTTACTTAATCCCTGTCACAAAATTTCATAGCTCAGTGATTTAGGAAGGCCTTTCAGTCTAGTCACCAGACTTAGGTATAATTACCCAAGAACACGTTGAAGGGCCATGTGGTCTAAGTCGAGAAACCTTGTACGAGAGAGAGTGGGTCCCTCAGAGTTTGGTGCTTCGGTGTTTCAGCACCTGGGAAATATAAGGGCAAGTTTCCTTATATTCATCAGTCGCGAAATCCCGATGGGTGAAACCCCGAAATAGTATAGCGTGATTAGAGTTCGGTGTTTCAGCGTTTCGGCACCCGGGAAACATAAGGGCAAGTTTCCTTGTATTCATCAGTCACAAAATCCCGATGGGTGAAACCCCGAAATAGTATAGCGTGATTAGAGTTCGATGTTTCAGCGTTTCGGCACCCGGGAAACACAAGGGCAAGTTTCCTTGTATTCATCAGTCGCGAAATTTCAATGGGTGAAACCCTGAAATAGTATAGCGTGATTAGAATTCGGTGTTTCAGCGTTTTGGCACCCGAGAAATACAAGGGCAAGTTTCCTTGTATTCATCAGTCGTGAAATCTCGTTGGGTGAAACCCCGAAATAGTATAGCATGATTAAAGTTCGGTGTTTTGGCGTTTTGACACCCAGGAAACACAAGGGCAAGTTTCCTTGTATTCATCAGTCGCGAAATCCTGATGGGTGAAGCCTTGAAATAGTATAGTGTGATTAGAGTTTGGTGTTTCGACATTTTGGTACCCGAGAAACCCAAGGGCAAGTTCCCTTGTACTCGTCAGTCACGAAATCCCGATTTGTGAAAATCCGAAATGAGCTGAGCAAAGTATACCAGCTTCGGAGTTTTGGCTCCCAGGAAACCCAGGTGCGAGACCTCCTGTCTTCGCATATCACGAAATCCTGACTTGCGAAACCCCGAAATGAGCTGAGCAAAGTATACCGGCTTTGGAGTTTTGGCTACCGGGAAACCCAGGTGCGAGACCTCTTGTCTTCGCATATCGCGAAATCCTGACTTGCAAAACCCCAAAATGAGCTTGGTGGATATAAGGATTTCGATGTTTCGGCACCCGGAAAACCGAAGGGCATGAACCCCCTCGTCTTCATATATCGTGAAATCCCGGTATGTGAAACCCCGAAAGGTAGAGTGCCAGAAGTTAATCTGAGTCATTGATAAATTCGATGAGCTGTTAGATTCCTTTCAGGTTTCGACACTTTGAAAGACAGAGAGCAGGGGAATGCTTGCATCGCGATTCCCCGAATCGCGAAAGCTGGAAGCACCTCTCTGGTAAGGCCTGTGGTCATAGCCAATGATCACATGGGAAAGGATAAGGGAAGGGAGGGTATGCACCAGGTCCCATAGAAATTTGGGGATTTTGTCCCTCGAGAAAAAAAAGAAAAAAAAAAAAGGATGAAATAATCCATTATGCCATAGTGGGTGTGTTACAAATTAGCATCAGAGCATGGTTACAACACTTGGCTTGCTTGGGCTCATGAATGGGTTGTACAGAGACTCCATTCGAAGTACCGTTAAGAGGAGTAACTCTTTATCTTGATCCCCTCAATCAAAGGTCGAAGTTAAGAATGAAAAACCCCTCTTGTATGTATGCATGTGAAAAATATGAATTATGTGCGGGTTATGAATGTATATAAATATTGACTAACATCAAGCATTTTTATTTTGCACACAAGCGGACGATCAACCGTGGGAAATTACAGATGCATAGAATGGCGACTCACCACGAGGTGGGGGAGGGCTCCCATAATAGAGACGAAGAGTCTGACGAAAGGAGGGCGGTAGGGACCCCTCCAGATCTAGCTTAGATTGTGAGGAGTCTCATGGTCGAATTACAGAGCTGCAAGGCTGACAACAATAGGATGATAAAAGAGCAAGAGAAGCAAATGGAAATTAATGCAGTTTTACTACAGAGCTTATATGACATACAAAGACAATTGCAACGTGAACCTGAGATACAGAAACATGGTCATGTTAGTGGCCACATTGAGAGGAGCACCTCGAGAAAGTTCCACCCCAGAGATAAGGGACGAGCGTCGGAAGATTCTTCTAGAAAGGAAGTTGGCGACTCGAAGGGATCTTCTACTAGAAGAACTAGTTCTCATTCTCGAAGAAAACAAAAGAAGCGAAAACTTTCCAAGAGTCATAATCTCGAAGAATTCAAGAAGGCCAAACCACCCTTCTTCGATGGTGAAATAAAGAAGGGAGAGGAAGCGGAGGCCTGGCTTCTTGGACTAAAGAAATATTTTAGGGTCCATGACTTCTCAGAAAACTTGAAGGCCCGAGTAGCCACCTTCAACTTGAATGGAAAGGCTTCCATTTGGTGGGAAGACCTTAAGAATGTGAAAGGGATTCACGAAGAGGACCTGTCTTGGGAACGGTTTGAGAAATACTTCAGAAATAAGTATCTGTCGGAGAAATATTTCAACGAAAAGACTAAAGAATTCTATGAACTCAAGCTGGGGCAACTCACCATAGAGGAATATGTCAGCAGATTCCTCGAGTTGCTGAGGTATGTACCCTATATAAAAGTAGAAAAGGCAAAGGTGCAATGATTCATCAGTGGACTACCTAAGGACTATCAGAATAGGATTGAATTTGATGAACCAAAGACCCTAGAAGACACTATCCAAAAGGCAAGATATTGTTATGAACATCTTGAGCATTGGACAGAACCTCGCGAAGGCTAGAAGCAGAAAAATAATTCAAAATTTCAGAAAAATGGGTTTAAGTCCCCAAGATTTAAGAACTATAAAAGGAACTCAAGGATGAGCTTCCCAGCCTGAAGTGTACACCAACAGAACTTTCCCTCCTTGGGCGAAAATAAACTTTCTGGATCTACCCCAGTAAAGACTAATAACCCAAAGAAAGAACCTTTGAAATGTTGGGGGTGTGGAGAAGAACATCTACTGAGGGACTGCCCACACCGACAGCAGAACAACCAGAGAATTTACAGCGTTCAAGAAGCTACCACCATCAATGACGTAGCCAGGAGTGTATCACAGATTTATGCAGCCTTGGATAATAACCAAGCTGACCACCAAGCTTCAGTGGTGGAAATCGAAGGTATGATCACCAACCATCTAGTGTCTATTCTGATTGACCCTGGTTCAAATTTGAGTTATATAGCCCCTAAGGCTGTTGAAAAATGTAAACTACAGCCACATAAAAACGCCAAGCCATGGATGGTACAATTAGCCACTGGCACCAAAAGAAGGGTAGCGGAGGTCATACCAGCCTGCCAATTCATTATGGGCGAATTTCCCACCCAAACAACCCTTAACATATTACCCCTGGGATCGTATGATCTGTTGATTGGTATGGACTGGCTAGCCACCCATAAAGCCAAACTGAACTATTACCATAAAACCTTGGAATGTGTAAGTGAAGAAGGAAGGAGAATAACCCTTCAAGGGATCCAAAAACCTGTCTCGGTGAGACAAATATCAGCTCTTCAAATGAGAAAGTATTGCAGAAAAGGATGTCCACTATATGCAATACAGGTGTTGAAAACAATTGAACGTGAAAAACCAAGCCTCGAAGACCACCCCACCCTAAGAGAATATAGAGATGTATTTCCGGAAGAGGTACCGGGTTTACCTCCGAGAAGGGACATTGACTTCTCGATAGAACTTGCATCGGGAGCAGTGCCAGTGTCTAGGACACCCTACAGGATGAGCACACCCGAGCTAGTTGAGCTTAAATTAAAACTAAAAGAAATGATGGATAAGGGCTATGTCCAACCCAGCGTGTTCCCATGGGGAGCACCAGTCCTGTTTGTGAAAAAGAAAGACGGTACCCTTCGACTATGTGTAGATTATAGACAACTCAATAAGGTAACCATAAAGAACAAGTACCCCTTACCCAGGATCGATGACTTGTTCGATCAATTGGGAGGTACCTCTATCTTCTCGAATATTGACTTGAGATCGGGATACCATCAAGTCCGAATCAAGGTGAAGACATCCACAAAACTGCCTTCAGGACGAGATATGGTCACTATGAGTTTGTGGTAGTGCCATTTGGGTTAACCAATGCCCCTGCCACTTTTATGTGCTTGATGAACAATGTGCTCAGCAGATTCCTAGATAAATTTGTACTAGTTTTTATTGATGATATATTAATTTGCTCCAAGAATAGAGAGGAGCATGAGGAACACCTTAGGCTTGTGCTTCAAGTGCTAAGAGAACATCAGCTCTATGCCAAATTTAGCAAGTGCGGATTCTTCCAGAAGCAAATACATTACTTAGGCCATGTCCTATCTGAAGAAGGAGTAGCAGTAGACCCTGACAAGATCAGTTCTATCATGGAATGGCCTACCCCAAAGGACATTTCGGATATCAGATCCTTTATGGGCTTAGCAGGATACTATAGGAGATTTATAAAAGGATTCTCCAAGATTGGGTGTCCAATCACTGCCCTCCAGAAGAAGGGGACAAAATTCATGTGGACACAAAAATGTGAAGAAATATTTCAAACCCTGAAACATTTACTGACCCACACACCTGTGTTGAAGATCGTTGACCCCGAAGTTGACTTCCTCATGTGCACAGATGCCTGCAAGCAAGGGCTTGGAGGAGTCCTTATGCAAGGAGAAAGTGTGGTCTGCTATGAATCCCGAAAATTGAATGAGCACAAAGTCAACTATGTGACCCATGATTTAGAGCTGGCCACCATAGTGCACGCCTTAAAAATGTGGAGGCATTACCTCCTGGGAAGAAAATTTGTACTTATGACAGACCACTGTGGATTGCGATATCTGTTTTACCAACCAAAGCTCAATGCCAGACAAGCTAGGTGGATGGCCCTCCTCAGCGAGTTCGATTTTGAAATCAAACATATTAAGGGAAAGGAAAATAGGGTGGTCGATGCCCTTAGCAGAAGTGTGAAAACAATTCACCTGGCAGTGGTAAGCACCTGCGAGACGGATGTCAAGGAAAGAGTCAGAAATGCACAAGAGACAGACACATTCTTCCAGACTGTGACCTCGTACCTGCAGCAAGAAACCACAATGATAAAGTATGAAGGCTACCAGATGATGGAAGGAGGTTTACTCACTTACATAAACAGATTTTATATTCCAGATTGTGATGACTTGAAGAGGTTCATAATGGATGAACTACATAAAAGACCATATACTGGTCACCCGGGATATCAGAAGATGATGACGACCACTAGGAAACAATTCTATTGGCCTGGGTTAAAGAAGGACATAGCTAACTATTTAGCTAGGTGCCTAGAATGCCAACAGGTTAAAGCAGAACACCGACACCCAACAGGATTATTACAACCTCTACTAATCCGGGAATGGAAATGGGAAACCATCTCCTTGGATTTCATCATCGGATTACCAACCTCGACCAAACAGAATGACGCCATCATGGTAGTGGTGGATAAATTGAGCAAGTCTGCTCATTTTATCCCCGTCAAGTTGACTTGTAAGGCAATAGACATCGCCAATGTATTCATGAAGGAGATATTCAGAGTGCATGGTATACTGAAAGAGATTGTGTTTGACAGAGACACGAAATTTACTTCCAACTTTTGGAAATCACTGATGGCTGGTTTGGAGACCAAGTTACTATTTAGCATAGCCTATCACCCCCAAACCGATGGACAGACGGAAAGAGTGAACCAAATATTAGAAGACATGCTAAGGATGCATGTAATGCATCAACCCAAAAAGTGGGAAGACTACCTGCCACTGGTGGAATTCACCTACAACAACGGCTACCAAGAATCCCTGAAGTTGAGTCCTTTCGAAGTCCTCTATGGTAGGCCATGCAACACTCCAATCAGTTGGAGTAATCCCATAAACAGAGTTACTATTGGACCCGACATGTTGAAAGAAATGGAACAACAAGTGACTCAGATAAAAAAAAATCTAAAGGTCGCTCAGAGCCGACAAAAAAGTTACGCCGACCAAAGGAGAAATCCAAGAGAGTTCAAGGCGGGAGACCACGTATATCTCAGAGTGAGACCCAGGAAGAGTTCCCTGAAGATGGGAGCTTGTGCCAAGTTGGCACCTCGATATTGTGGACCCTTTGAGGTTCTAGATAGAGTGGGATGTGTAGCCTATAGGCTAACACTTCCTCTCACAGTAAAAGCACATAATGTTTTCCAGGTTTCATTATTGAAGAAATATGTACATGATTCTAATCATGTAATTGACTGGTCTGTGATCCAGGTGGAATTGGAGGGAGAATTCCTACCAGAACCTCAATGCATACTGGACAGAAAGGAAACCCCGCTCAAGAACCGAACCATTGCACAAGTCAAGGTACAGTGGAAACATTTTGGCCCAGATGAGGCTACATGGGAAATGGAAGATGCCATGAAACAGGCATGTCCGATTTTGTTTACCTCTGTACATACATGTCATATTGATAGATAGAACATCGAGGACGATGTTCCTTTAAGGGGGAGAGATTTGTAACACCCTGTTTCCCCCAATCTGTAAAAATAACTATATTGGCCAAGAACTATGGAAAACTCAAAGATGTGAATGTTTGATTAGATATACCTTTGTATAAAAGGTCGATGAATGTAAATTATATCATGAATATGTATCGCATGATTGTTGGGAGGGGTATGTACTGAAAGAGACCACGATGGTTGATGAGAGGTGGTGGAAGGGGCCGGGAATGGCTGCGTTAACTTCCACCGAACCCAAAACCGTATTGGTTTGTACATGCTCGAAAACCAAAAGCTCACTCTCAGACCCCGGAATGAATTACCCGTCTGGATGGTAGGTGGGGAGGCTCCTCATGAGTTAATGAGGGGATAGAGGTGAACTGCCCATCCGTAGAAGCCCTCAGACCTGACCACAACGGGGAAATTCACGCCACACGCGAACTTATAGGACAAAGCAAGAAAGGAAGTGTGGGGAGAGGGGAGCGCGCGCGACAGGGAATCGCAAAGGGAGAACTGGAAGAACTCCGAAAATATAGTGAGTCATGAGCAGAGGAGAAGGAGAGTAACCTTCGTCCTTGACTTCCAACGAGCGGGAAGTAGGAGACTGAGTCTCAAAGCATCGTGGTCTAGCTCAGGGGTGGCTAGTGGTAAATCTGATTGGAATCGTCGAGCCTACGGTTGGGTGGAAACGAGCACCCCTCTCAGCATTCACATCACGTCCAGAATTTCTGATAAGTGTTATGTCTTGCATTTGGAATTGAATGTCATGATCGCATGCTCATTTTTATGCACTCATAAATAGTTTCTGTATAGAGGTGCTTGCCTTGTGTTTGATTGGAAATAATGGATGCATGCTTATACTGACGCAACTACAAATCGGTTAAGGTATAGAATGTATGAGTTTAGGATACGAGTCTGTTCCCCTGAGGATTGACCCATCTAACTTGATTCGTGCTTCGTCCTGGTTCATCCTTCCGAAGACCCTTTTTCGGGAAAGTTTGCTCACATTCCAGAGCCAGAGTAAGTTCCTTGAAAGGACTATCGTCTTAGTAAACCCATGAGTTTACTTAATTCCTGTCACAGAAGTTCATAGCTCGGTGATTTAGGAAGGCATTTTAGTCTGGTCACCAGACCTAGGGATAATTACCCAAGAACACGTTGAAGGACCATGTGGTCTGAGTTGGGAAACCTTGTACGAGAGAGAGTGGGTTCCTCAGAGTTCGGTGTTTCGGCACCTGGGAAATATAAGGGCAAGTTTCCTTGTATTCATTAGTCGCGAAATCCCGATGGGTGAAACCTTGAAATAGTATAGCGTGATTAGAGTTCGGTGTTTCGGCACCCAGGAAACACAAGGGCAAGTTTCCTTGTATTCATCAGTCGCAAAATCCCGATGGGTGAAACCCCGAAATAGTATAGCGTGATTAGAGTTCGATGTTTCGGCGTTTCGGCACCCGGGAAACATAAGGGCAAGTTTCCTTGTATTCATCAGTCGCGAAATCTCGATGGGTGAAACCCCGAAATAGTATAGCGTGATTAGAGTTCGGTGTTTCGACACCTGGGAAATACAAGGGCAAGTTTCCTTGTATCATTAGTCGCGAAATCTCGATGGGTGAAACCCCAAAATAGTATAGCGTGATTAGAGTTCGGTGTTTCGGCGTTTCGGCACCCGGGAAACACAAGGGCAAGTTTCCTTGTATTCATCAGTCGTGAAATCCCAATGGGTGAAACCCCGAAATAGTATAGCGTGATTAGAGTTTGGTGTTTCGACGTTTCGGTACCTGGGAAACCCAAGGGTGAGTTCCCTTGTACTCGCCAGTCACGAAATCCCGATTTGTGAAACCCCGAAATGAGCTGAGCAAAGTATACCAGCTTCGGAGTTTCGGCTCCCGGGAAACCCAGGTGTGAGACCTCCTGTCTTCGCATATCACGAAATCTCGACTTGCGAAACCTCGAAATGAGCTGAGCAAAGTATACCGGCTTCGAAGTTTCAGCTCCCGGGAAACCCAGGTGCGAGACCTCCTATCTTCGCATATTGCGAAATCCTGACTTGCGAAACCCCGAAATGAGCTTGGTGGATATAAGGATTTCGGTGTTTTGGCACCCGAAAAATCGAAGGGTATGAACCCCCTCGCCTTCATATATCGCGAAATCCTGGTATGCGAAACCTCGAAAGGTAGAGTGCCAAGAATTAATCTGAGTCATTGATAAATTCGATGAGCTGTTAGATTCCTTTCGGGTTTCGGCACTTTGAAAGACAGAGAGCAGAGGAATGCTTGCATCGCGATTCCCCAAATCGCGAAAGCCGAAAGCACCTCTCTGGTAAGGCTTGTGGTCATAGCCAACGATCACATGGGAAAGGATAAGGGAAGGGAGGGTCTGCACCAGGTCCCATAGAAATTC
>ML783736.1:22482-43407 GCA_009831015.1 Picea engelmannii
AATGGAGTTCGTTACTTTTCAATTTCCAATTTAGGGTTGATCACCTCCTCATAACATCTTAATTTTCTCTTGTCATCTAATTCTTCATGGTTCTAGAATTTCACCCTAAATTTAGATGTAATAATACTTTTGTTATTGTTGTGATTCTATAGAGTGACCTCTTCCTTGATTCTTGAATGATTTAGACAAGACTTGGCATCTTTATGTCATTTCACCCTAAATTTAGATGTAATAATACTTTTATTATTGTTGTATTCTATAGAGTGACCTCTTCCTTGATTTCCCAATAATTTAGCCAAGACTTGGCATCTTTATGCAACCCAACTAAGTCTGCAGGGTCTTCACTATGTGAATCTATGACATAACATGTGCGTTAGTGGGATATTAAAGAATACCCCTAATTTCATTAGATACTAATAAATACCCTCCAAAATAATTTTGTTGTACCCCTTCCCAATACATTTTTCCAATAAAAAGAACCTAATTTTTACTAGATATCATCTATATTTACTAGATACTCCTTATTATATATCCTAATACCTATAAACCTCTCAACACCTACAACATATTGACTTTATTTTTCACAATTTTAAAACCCCCTTTATGAATGAACATGATAAGATATTGGTTGTGAAGCCCTTGTACTTAAGTCATTGTTGGTTTTGATTGAAGTTTGAAGAAATCTTAGAAAACCTCTTACATTCTGTGTTATTTATCTTGTTTTTGTTCATTAGGTACCTAGCCATAACCATGTTCTCAATGGGAGAAAGACTTTCTTTTATGAGGATAGGTGTTATAGCATATTTTTCCACCACAATAATTAATGTCTTTTTTGGCCTTTATCCCCATCATATTCATCTTTGGCTACTTAAGTCCACTCAAAACTTTGTTTAAAAATCCTTGCTAGTAATACACTAGCACTTCTCATGCACCAAAGGAGTGAGTACTCTCCCTCTCCCTTAAGCAGAGGAGCAAATTCCTTTAAAAATCACAAAAAAAAAATACCAAAAACCATCAAAATTACACACTTTTGAGAGGGGTTTATAGTACCTCCCTAAAACACATGAAAAAAATGGTCTCGATCATCTTTAAATTGTACATAAGAAACTTAATGGGAGGAAAATTTTATAATAAGAATCTTAATGGGAGGATACTTTTATAAGCACTATTGCTATAGCTTTCATAACATTTTGAATTTCTCATATGAATATAGAACCTCATCATTTGTTAAACCCTTAAAGTTGTAGTCAATGGAATATTATCATGCACAATTTTCTCCTCTAAATCCTTGTAATGTAATAAGGACATATGATAGAATATGATGCATGTTGTGTCCCTTCATAAACATAACAATCCTTATCCTCATGAATTTGAAAGTTTTTTTCACACTAAGCTTGTTTCTTAGATCAATAAAGGCCTTGCAATTTAAAACTCGCATGCAGCTTCTTCCATTGTAATGTACATTGTTTAGTTATTATAAATACAAATGGTAATAGTCACTCAAACTCGTAAACATATACATACGAAGGAGTGAGGATCCTAAATGAAGATAATCAGTGGAAGAAAAATTAATTATTTTAATTTAATAAAAAAATATTAATTAAATAAAAACAACTAACATAGAAAAATTCAATTTTCATATCCTTCAGTTTTATGTCTCCTCCTAAAACCTTTGATAGAAATAACTCAATTTTCATATCCTTCAATTTTATATCTCCTCTTAAAACCTTTGATAGAACTTCTTTGATTATATCTACACCATTCATACCTTGCATTCTCTTCCAATACATAAATGACATACCTAATGGAAAATATGTCAATAAAACCAATATTTTTTATTACTCTTTTTCCTTTTGTGTCTTCATTTTCTCATTTTGAAAAAATGTCATTTATAAAATTACAAACCTCCTCATCATGATTAAATGATAATTGAAAAAGAGGATCTACAACTCTAAAGAATTAACTCTTAACTTTCATTTCATTTCCCTTACCATGGATAGGCATGCTAATTTTAAACACCATGGTGCTCCAAGGTCATTAGTCATATATGCTCTATCCACTCCACACTCCTATTCAACCTCATAATTAACTCTTAACTTTCATTTCATTTCCCTTACCATGGATAAGCATGCTAATTTTAAACACCATGGTTCTCCAAGGTCATTAGTCATATATGCTCTATCCAGTCCACACTCCTTTTCAACCTCTTGATGATGGAATCATCCACATTGGATAAGAGACATTTTTTCCCTATAGTTATTAGCCAAGTTATGTTACCACACTAATATCACTTATTTTGAAACTATCAATTGAACATAACTCTTAGCCATGGATTTTTTAAATTTCTCATTAGATAGACACTATTTCAAGAATTGTATCCTTGCCTCCATGGTGTGAAAAACTCCTATCACATATTAGGTATATTTATCCCATTTTGGACTATTAAATTGTTGCACTCTTTGCATATGGGAAGTATCCACCATGACAAAAATTGGAGGTACAATTGCATAAGGATTGTCAGGTCAATCAATTGTCGTTAATAAACCCCTTTTACTTGTCAATCTAGTTCGTAAACTTGTAAGTTGTATACACGATATGTGAAGGTAAAAGATGGAAGTCAGAACTATTCTATATTCTTAGGGGATAAGTAAACCACACTACAATCTGATCATTCATCAAAACACAAAGAAACTAGAAAGAAAACCCTTTTGAACAAATTCATTTTGTCCATAGGATTGATATTGATTATGGACAAAACAACATGTCGTGCCTAGATCATTGATCTATGCATGCACATGTCCTTGATTTGTTCTCATACTAATTTCAATCATTAGATGTTTAAGTTGGCCACACACAAAAATACTCAAGTGTTGGTAAAGAAATCGAAAGAAAGAACACATACTAATTCTTTTATCAAATCTCCTTCTAAGATCCAATATGAAATCTTTCACTTAATAGGCTAAGTGTTCATGCTCTATATGTGAGGTTAGATTTGATAGAAAGAATCCTAACTACTATCCAGAACTAATAAAACAAAGTATTAGGTGTGACCATAAGTTTACTTAGAACCATTCCTTTGAATCAGTTAGTTATAAATATATTAAAACACTATTCATGTACTACTAATCCTAAGTTGGATTTATCAGTCCAAAGGTAAATCTTATGAATGAGTCTGAAATGTTGAATCCACAATCAATACACTTAATGTAATGAATACATGGTGACACTACACTTCATATATCCATACCAATTGTCTATGTATATAAGTGATTCAACTATCATACATTGCATAGTATTAATTGTGTATATGAAACAATAATGAAATATCTTAAAGAACGAATACAAATCCTTTGGGATCGAATATCACAAGGAGGGTACCAGAAATTTGTTGGCCTCAAGGATCTTATGTCATTCGATTAGTGATTGAATCGATCTTTGTAGGACTATGTAGTTGTAACTGTAAACATAACTCTGTAACTTGCATTGACCAAAGAGCTAAGCTACAATTTAAATGAAATAGAAAACCATAAACTATAAAAACTTATCCCTGAGACAGTGCAAATAATGTTACTGGTTATCTCCGGAGTTGAAATGAATACCAATCCCAATACCATAAGCTGTAAACAAGATGAAAATGGTTAATTCTATGAATCATCATATGATAAAACTCATTTCAATTATGGAATCGTTGATGAAACATGAGAGATTGAACATCAACATATGAAATTGTTAATGAAACTATCTATTGTTGTAGAAACTTAACATATAAAACTAATCTAGAAATAATACAAGACATGCTTTTAGCGAGCCCTTGCCAACTGGTAGCAAGCCCTTAGAAACTTACAGTAGCACAGTAGCAGAGGAACAATAACACTAGGTAGCAGAATTGGCACCTGTATTAAAATCAAAGTCAGATATTACAACATGCACTTCATTACATATATCAAATATGAATAAAGAATAGACGCTTACGACTTCAATATGTAATTACAGTATTTGTTTCCCCCCCTTACATTACATCCCAAATTCACATATATAGAAGGACTCTAACCAAAGCGTTGAGAACATGCCCCATGTTTAGGTGAACCAGAGTACTCAAAATAACGAAGACAACAATCATATCAGTCATGTTTAGATTCACACGATCCTCTTGGGTAAACTTAGAGAATGTGAATATTCGATTTCGATCCATATGATATTCCTTTCATATATGAACTGCAGTTTGTGGGTCATCTTGAAAAACATGCTGCACATAAATCTAGACAAACCTAGATTGGGAAAACCTCGATATCTCCCTAATTGTACTAGATTCCAAGATACGCTTGTAAGTGACCTAATTGAGACCATCCTGCATAAAATCCATGTTCTAAATTTCTCACATTCTTCTTCGTTTTCCCACAAATCTCACTGAAAGTTGACTACTACTAATTCAATATTTTTTTTTTAACTAAAAACCTTTAATTACAGTTGGAGACCACCATGGACGACCTCGGCGCAGATTGTTGGGGTTTATATCTTCAAAACCCATGTGATCATCTTCCTCCTAGCTACACAGATATATGCAAACCTACAAACTTGGGTACTGGAATAGATGGAGGTATAGGAACATAACTAGAATTCTTCACTATAAAACATGGCTTAAGAAATCATTTTGATCTACCAAAAGTTTAGGAAACATATTGAAATAAGAAACTATAGCTGAAAATGTTTGTTGAGGAGTTTGAGGGCTTATAGGTATGAGGTTTGTGATATTATGGCCAGGTTTTAGGTTTAGAAGTAGGTTAATAATGGAAAAAGAGGTGGTTTAATATGACAATTTTGGAGGTCAACATCTTCCCCATTCCTAAGTATTTGCATGTCCTCATGTAAACAGAGTAGGCATTAATCTCTTTAAATTATCGACTTTATAGGAACTTTCAGATAAAACACGTTTCATTACCATAACATGTGCAAATCCGTTTGAGAACTCTTTAAATTTAGCCCCCAAGTTGTTGCAAAGAAGACTTCAGTCCAACATTGGGATCAATTGATGTCGACTACCCTGTTACAATTGGAATTGGTACCAAGATATGATGAAAAAGGCATAGTGAATATTTTGTGTTGGAGATGAATGAATGTATTCTTAACTTAGGCAACAATATCTATGGACAATGCTCAAGTAATGGCATAACACTCCTATGCCCAATTTCTGCCAAAAGACCTCATTTTTGTTGAAGGTTGGAAAGATATCAGAACCTTCTGTTATGTCTCCTTGCTTAAGTCAATGGATACTTGCTTTGCTGGTGAGGAACATAAACTAAGTTCTGATCACTATGTGGCTTATTTTTCTTTACCATACCTCTTGTGATCCTTCAATTAACAGGTGTTAGTGATAAGTTCAATTGATAAAGTACTTTTTACATGGTTTATTTTTCGTGACTTCCTTGATTTTCTGTAATAACTTCTCCTCCATGCCTGTTTACTTGCATTTACTCATGAAAGAAATTCATCAAACTAATCAAAACTGAAGTCAGCCCATCAATCAATAGGAAAGGTCGTATGCATTAATAAAAATATCAAGTCCCCTTTGGTTCTATTTCTTTGAAATGGATGACTAGATCAAATGATTCTCTCATGAAAGTGTGTGTGGAGAATTTTTATTTTTCTCTTACAGATCATTTTCTTTTTGTATGCATCGGTTTTGCACTATCATCTCCATGACTTCATATTTCAACCTTTTAATTTTTTTGTTCTTTCTCTTCACCTTGCTCACTGACTCATCTTATGATAGGCTCAGGTCATTCTATCCAATAGACACATTATCATAGGGTTTAGGAGGTGCATTTCCTAGAGAATTCGAAACCTTACTCGGTTTCTTTGAATTTTGTTTTTTAATTATTTATCACGCCACAATTTCTCCTTAAATTTAGATGCAACTGTATTTTTTATGTTATTAATATTCTATAGAGTGACATCCTCCTCTATTCTCTAATAACTAGCCAAGAGTTAGAATCATTATGCCAAACCTTCTTCAGTCATGGGTAGCTTTGATTGGAGTTTGAAACAATCTTAGGAAGCCCTTTTTATTTCATGTTAGTTATCATGTGCTCAAGTACATTACGTACCTAGTCACAGTCATACTCTTATTGGGGGGAAACCCAACTACTATGCGAAGGATATGATAGGCTGTATTTCTTTTAATTTTAAGATTGTTATAAAATGTTTTTGGAGTTGTTCAATCCTTCTCTATGATTCTATAAATATGTTGGAACTCAAAACTTCACATCCATATAAGATAACAAGATTGACGAGAGTCTCAGTGATTTTTTATTTTTTTTTCACAACTAGAAGTCTATTGATTTACAATTGTTTTCAAGACCAAAATAGGTTTTCCACCCTCCATTAATTCTTTCCTCAATGCTAGACTTATAATTAAGCTTAAGATTAAAGTATAGCCCCACATATTTGCATGAAGTGACTCTCTTTAAGTTGTTATTGTTAAACACAAAGTTATCTCAAAATTTGTACATGAAGTGCTTTTCATACCAAAAAATTGAGAAGGGTATCCAATTTCTATGAGCAATATCAAAACTAAAAAAAAAGCCACCTAATTGCACCGAGAGTAGAGAAGTGCATATATAGCTTGGGTAGATGCATATAGTCTATAACATTAATAAATTGAATTGAAAAAAATAATTTAATAAACATGAAAACATAAAAATTAATAGCCAACCATAATAATAAGAAAACTGAAAAAAAAGACCACAATAATTATAAAACTCTATAATAACATAAACCAACATATATCCATCTTATCCTGCAATATTTTAAGCAATGACAAAATTAAACCTATATTTATTTTGATCATTTTCTATGCTTATTAGATCTAGTGGTAAGATGGTTCTATGCTAATTACAAAATTCTCATAAACTAGAATGTTGTGAGAGATGAGAGAGAGACTATCGTAAGTAAAAATAACATAGAAAGTGCACAAAACAAAATCCGTAAGCATAAAAACTTCAGTTTTCTATAAGAATGATGGCTAAAATGTCCACTCAAAACGTTGAACTTTTCAAAAACTTACACAAGTTCTATCTAAAAAATTTATCTACATAAAAAAAAATTCTCATCCATAAGATGTCCACATAGTATCAATCAAATTCTCATCCACCATCATCTGATCCCATCCATCACATTTCAGATAAAGAGGTTTCTCAAATTTTAAGATCGTAAGTACCGGCACAAAGTGATTACCATTGGTCTTCCTAAGTGGAATAACCCAATTTTGTCTCATTTCCATCCTCTCAACAACTTTTCGAATTCATTAACGTATCTAACCCTTAAAAAAATACGATTCGTGTGATTAAGTAAACTTAGATGGGGACTAGATAGCTCCCTCCTCATATTATAAAGTGCATGCAACTCCTTTAAAATCCAATGGTTTAGTATATTTCTCACTTCAATACTTATATACAAGGTAAACTCACATATAACACTTGGAAGGACTTTGTTTTTGAAAAAACCTAAAATAATTTTTTTTAATAAACTTATAAATTATTTCAAACAATAAATTTGAAAAATTAATAAACATAAAACAAAACATCCCTAGGAATAAATTTAAACTTAAAACAAATCAAATTTAAAAAAAAAAAAATATCATATAAATTTAATTATTTCATTATTTTTAATTTTATTTATTTAAATGATTTAATTATTTTTAGTTCTTAAAACAAGAAATTTTTGAATAATATAATAAAGTTTAAAGAATTAAAAAAATTAAAAAATTATAAATATTCTCAAAACAACAACAACGAGGGGCATGTGGGTTATGGTAAGGGTCTGCGATTTTTCAGTGGTCAAAAGGAAATTATGTGGTGACTGGCTTCGATGAAGGGTCTATGGTGGAAGAACTACGGGGATCAAAAATCATACTCTAGTATAGGGTTATGAAAGTAGGGGGACACATGGCGAAGGAGGACACCTAGTAACCTCTTTTTTTATTTTTTAGATCTAAGGGAATCGGTAACTGACCGAGATTACCTGGACAAAGCCCAAATTCAAATCCAATTGGCTGCCACCCTGTAACCTTACCACTTTCGACACACGATGGGGGAGTACACAGTCAATTACGAGGAGGATGTACTGACACAAGGTGATATATTTTTCTCTGATGTGAAATTCATTATCCTACAAACGGATCATAGGGCTCATTCTCTAGGGTGATCAGGTCTTTGGATGGAGATAGGTGGAGGAATGGGATTTGTTGGATCTGTGTGATGGGTTAACATGCCTACACACCATTCAAGGTGGTGGCATTCCAAAAAAGGGAATCAAAGGGATCACTCTCCCCACTAGTATTTACTATACAACCTCGTCCCTACCACTAGTCGATATCTCATCCTCTTCGGCTCTTGGTAAGCAGGATAACCCTAGTGGCACACAACTTGTTCATCCCTCCTCTGTTGAAGAGACTGTCTTGGAGGAATTGTCTGAAGGAAAAAATAAGAAGTGATTTCGTTTTCACAAGGAGAAAATTAAGATGGTTCTATGGGAAGACATATTGATAGACACTTTATTAAAGCTGGTGGTTAAGGTCATGGTCATCCGGTTATATGGCAAGTTAGTGGGCTTGAAAAATATTATTCGGTGGATGGATGAATATTAGGCCTCGTCTCTCGACTACATGTCGATCTTCCACTACCTAGTGCGAGGATGGTTATGCTTCATTTTAAAGATCGCAGAATATGTGAACCAGATAATGCAGAAAGACTGGAGTTGGGGCCCCAATGGTTGGTCCTTGAAGGCGTGGGGAGTTCATTTTGATCCTAGATAAGAAACCATCTTAGGGTAGGCTTGGTTGCAGGTATAAATTGATGTAAAATCCCTCCTCTTTCTAGAAAAATCTTAGGTGAAGAAATACATTCTAAGTGGAAAACAAGCCACCATTATTTGGGCCCTTACAATAGGGAAAGCCAAGTCAGGGGTAAAATCATGATCTACATGTCTCTGAATGTCTGCAAGGTCGGGGGTGCCCCTAAATTTCTATCCCTCAAAATATTGGTTAAAGTCTATAGGGGTCGTAGTGGGTTGAAATACTGTCATTGGGGGAGATACAAATTTTAATCTCTCCCTTTGTGAAGTCTGAGGGACCCACTCTCAAAGATATCCTCTGGAAGGCTTCTTTGCACATCCTATAGAATCCTCTCACTTGGTGGATTTGGAACCTCCAAATATCCTACCCACATGGATAAACCGAAGGAAAGGTGATGAAGGGATCTTAAAATTCCTTGAAATTGTTTTTATATCAGAATATCTAATGGTAGGCCATTGGTGTTTGAAGTCATGGATAGGATTTGGGCCCACTCAGATCACTTGCCCATTTTTATGGAAATTGAGCCAAAAAAGTGCAAGTCCTCTACTCCTTTGAAATTAAACCACATATGGCTCGTCAAACATAAATACAATAACCATATAAAGTTAGTTTGGAAACTTCTTCGCTATTTCCTAGTTTCTTCTTACATGCATCAATTCCATGAAAACCTCCAAAGATTGAAGGAAGTGTCGAAATGATGGGTGGTAAATTTTAAACATTGCTCCCAAGTTTCTCTTAAGGAAATGAAGTCTAAGATAATTAGTTCTCTATATGAAGGAAACTCTATTGAGGTATTTATCGAGGAGGATGTCTCCACCCTAAAAGATATAATGAAAATAAGGAAAGACTTATTGAAGAAGGAGGCATCCAAACGGAGAGTCAAAAGTAGAGCAGTTTGATTGTTTGAAGGAGATAAAAACATAAAATTCTTTCACAACTACACGAACTTCCAAAAAAACTCCAATATTATCCGGGGTTGACCACTCAAGATGGTGGGGTGGCCAACTATTTCAAAGAAAAAATAGAAGAGGTCAAAAGGAACTATAGTTCCCATTTTAAAGAACCTAAAGGATGCCCTGTTGAATAAATTCTAGAACTTCTATGCCTCTTCCCTAGAGTATTGATAGATGATATGAATGATGCTTTAGAAGTAGAGGTCTCAACTAGTGAGCTAGAGATAACCTTATTCCCCATGCAGAAAGGATAAAATCTTGGCCAAGATAGGTTGTCAATTGAATTCCAAACAAGGTTTTTTGATCTCATAAAAGAAAACCTCCTGAAGGTGGTTCAAGATTCTAAACATAGTGAAAAGATATTAGGTGCATTAAAATAACGCATTTTCCCCTTATTCCCAAGAAGAAAGAACTATCCTCCTTTGAATACTTTTGTCCTATCTCATGCTACAACGTGGTGTATAAGTTGATATATAAGATTATATCCAATAGGATCAATCAAATACTGAGAGAGATCATATCAGAGGAACAATGCAGGTTCCTTTTCAAGCGCCAAATACATGTTGCAGTGGCTATGTATGAGGAAGTGATGCATGTTGGGTCTCCCTTTTGATATCTCTAGTTACCCTATTTTTGTCTTTTATCTTAACCAATTTTTCCATAGATGCATGAACCATTTACCTCTTATCCTCATTGTTACATCCTTTAGCTACTTCTACATGTACATGAGGTAATATTGTTAAGCCCTAATATTGGCTCATTACCTCTCAATTGGGGTATATTATATTCGTAATGTTATTTTATTTATGTCGTCTTTAGGCCATTAGTTGTAATTATACCTCCTAGTCTCCTATATATACCAAGGAGACATTTTCATTTTGAATCATCTTGTACTTGAACATTTAAGTGGGGTAAAAGAAGGTTTCCCCTTTGAAGAGGCTTATTATCTTAAATTATCTCTTTTTCAAGGCATTGAGTACTTTTTCTGAGGTTTTTCTATGCTATATTGATATTTGGTTCTTAACATATGGAATCAGAGCTCAAGGTCTTGGGGTTTCGCTGCTACATCTGAGACACCTTGGATTTTTCACTATAACTTGTTTTCTACAACGTTTCAAAAGGAACGTCTTGGAGGATATTTAGTAGACGGATCAAGGTACGTTGGGTTCAAAATTCAGCTCCTGAGGAATTATACTTTAGGAGATACAACCTATACAAGATAGGGTTCTAGAATCATCCTGAACTGATTCAATGCAGAATTGTCCCTATAAAAAATTTTCTGTAATGTTTCAGACCCTGAACTCTCAAGGATATTTACATAAATTAGTAAGGTATCTTTGGTAAAAATTTCAGCTTCTGGGTAATCTTAAATTTGTAGATACACCCTATGTAAGATAGGGTATCTGACTAGTCCTATTGACTAGTCTCAAGAAGGTGTTCAAGGTAAAACAATCATAACTTCTTCCTAGAGTATCCAAATTCAGTGGGACTAGCTTCATTGGATCATGGACAGTTTGTAGTATTTTTGGTGTGAGTTTCAGAATTTTATATGAATTATTTTGTGTGGGGTACGCTATACAAGTGAGATCTCTTAGAAAGGCCAAAAATCGGCAAGTTGTGAGGAAGTTACTGTAAATTCCACTTGGCACATCCAATTTTGATCAGACCTGTGGCATTGCAGAGAAGAAATATCAAAAAACTACATAAGAGATTTTTTCAGACCCAGAAGGGCCAAAACATGGGAGATACAACAGAAGAAATATTGTCTAGCAGAACCACCTCAAAATCAAGGTTCAAAAGTGATACTTTGCCAACATGCCACCAAAAAAGGGAACTTCTACACCAAATAAGCCTCTAGAAAATCCTACTTGGACTCTTGATGAAGGTGAAGAAATGTGTAAGGACATAAATGAACTACAAAAGAAGATGGATTCAATGGAAGATAAGTTGGATACTAAGATGGATTATATTGTTCCCGAGTCTGTACTTAAGGCTTAAAAGTACAGTGTCAAGGCATCCGAAAGTGTGATAAAGGTTGATAAAGTATTATACTAACCTTCGGTATGGGAAACTAATGAGGATTTCTACGTTCTAGTTGTCTAGCTTCCAACTGTTCTGGATAGTAATATCTTGTTCAATGGCTGCCCATGAGCGTTCCAATTCCTCCCGGGTATTCGAAGATTTGAGGATTGTACCGAAAAGATTTAAGGCGATATGATTTTGATTAGAGAGTCCGGGTTGAATATTAGGTTGAGTAACTACAGGGACAGTCATTGAGAAACATTACCAGTCAGGAATGATTTAAAGATAGATTTTAATGTTGTTTCAATTTGTTCTTCAGAAAGAGAAATTGAAACTTTAAGAATGAAAATAGAAAAGAAAACAGAAGGCCCTTTCCCGTAACAGTATTGCTTTTAAATAAAAGACGAGTATGACAAAAAAACATTAAGCTGCAGATACGTAAAATTCCTGTTAATAGAAAACTCACACATATACAGAAGAAGATAATAGTATAGAAATAATCGATACAGTGTAAATGATCATATAATTCTGTAAATGAAAATTGGTCTTACACCCACTGATAGCTGGTGCAGAGGAAAGACAATATCCAGTTACAAAAAGGTGAAATTCACTCACTATGGTAGTGGTCGTACTAAATCATAGCGCTACACATCGATTATGAGAAGTAGAGCAAAATGAAATATGAAACATAAAGAAAACAAACTTGTAATACAGTCGGGACGGGATCGGGAATCTTCAAATTTTGCTTGTATTAACTTCCTAATGCCAAAATTCATTTTACAATTCAGTACCAAAAAGTCCAGCCCTTGTTCTTCTTTTTGTCCTCTATTTATACAAATTTGCCCTTTCATAATCTATTTTCAAAAAGTGCCAGGTGCTTCCTTTACGTGACTCGGTGCATATGATACATTTGTCCGTAAAACTGGATACGAGTTGTGGCGGTTCCGTTTGGTAGCTGTTAGGAGCGAAATCACTCCATCTCTTCTACTCTGTTTTCAAGAAGTGCCAGGTGCTTGTCTTTGCATAGACTCGGTGCATATCCTATATTTGTCCACGAATTGGGACACAAGCTGTGATGGCTCTGCTTGACAAATGGCTTCTGCAAAATAGCACTCTCGAGCTAATTGTGGAAGTTTATTCCCCATATATGCATCAACAATATCAAGGGTGCCGAGTTGTGTGTTGGGTTGAATTAGATGCTCATCAATTTGAGCCATGTTTTCCCTGTCCATATTAGAGATTTCCGTCAAATTTCTCTCATTTTTCTCCTTCATGTCGAGGGAGATCTGCTCCATATTCATCTGCCTTAGCGTCTTTGTGTCTCCTCCACTCTCCATCTCTAACAGCTCACTATTTATGACTTTGAAGGTTTCTTCTAGTGAATTCGTCACTTTTTGTGCCTGCTCCTTGCTTAAAGTAATATCATGCTCCCAATTCTTTAACAAAATATTACCCCTAGTCTATTCGGAAATGGAGAGCTCGGGGGTCCCTGCTGAAAATCTGTTGTTGGTAGCTATTACTGCTTCCTGGAAGACGACCCGAGCAGCTTCTGTGTTTCTTTCCTTGAAAATCAGATTCTCAAAAATCTGATTCATTAACAAGCAATCTTTTCGAAACTCCCCTATTTTGTTTAGCAGACTTTGTTGAGCAGAAGAGATCCTGCTCCGAATGTCGATTGCTCGGGATTTAACAATCTCGATGTCAATCACCTTGCTTTCTGCGACCTCTAACTAAGCCTGTAATCGTGTGATCATATCCCTCTGTTGGCCTGACTGCACCTGACCATCTCGGATCACTGAGTTTGCTTGTTCCAGCTTGCTTTCGAGGACTTCGATTTCTTTCTTATCGGCCAATTTGGCCAGCTCTATTGCTCCACTCGCTTGACTCTTAGCATCTTCCGTAGCCGAAGCTACTCGGGCTTCAAGAGTCTTGATCAGTCGATTCTTTGCTTTGAGATGATTCTTTAACGCCCCGACCGAGAATTGATTTGTCGTCGCGTACGCTCCCAGCGTCCCTGCAATCTCCATGGAAAATTCATCTTTCCTTTTATTCATCCCATCGGTCATCACTTTGAACTTTTTAACAGTGGACTCTCCTTCTTGATAAAATTCCCGCTTAACTACAACTTTTCTTTTTCTGTCAAAAAAGAACTCATTAGGGGGAAGTTCCTCTGCCCTTATAGGTCTTAGTTCTTCACCAAAAATCCATCCCTCGTTAACGCCTCCCTGTGCTAATTGCAAGGGTGTGACAGAGGTGATGGGTTGTCCAATCTGCTTCGCCGCCTTTCCTAGTGTGATGAGTGAGTCGTGCTCTTTCGGAGGACCGAAGGTCTTCGTCTCTGTCCCTGTCTCTGGATTCTGAGTTTCGGGCGGGTCGGTGTTTTTCACTTCGACCTCTAGATCATGTTCCTTGGGTTAGTCAGTTGTCCCTTTTTATGTTTCGGGATTCTTTTCCTGCTCAAGACTCTTCTCCTGTTCTGGATTCTTTTCCTTCTCGAGACTCTTCTCCTGTTCTGGATTCTTTTCCTGCTCGAGACTCTTCTCCTGTTCTGGATTCTTTTCCTGCTCGAGACTCTTCTCATGTTCGGGATTCTTTTCCTGCTGTCCTTCCTGATGTTTTTCAGTGTTAGAAGTTTGTCCCTCAGAGCTTTCATCCTCCTTCTCTTTATCCTTGGAAAGTCCCAGACCTCCTAACACCACGGGGAGACATCTTTTCCTATGCTCCTGAAATTTTAAAACAGATGCCCTGTCTTCGGGTGCTAGAGACCTGATTTGAAATTGCACTTCCGTATAGGACCTCGCCCCTCAGAAAACAACATCCGAGGGTGAGCATTCATGTTCAAACTTCTTTAATCCACAATTTCCCAAATGGGTGCTTACAACCCTCTGAGGATCATGCTTTTTGTATTCAATAGAGACTAGGCTCAAGTCTTCTAAGGTTGCAGCCTCAGCCTTAGGATGTCCGAAATCTAATAAGGAATAGGAATTAAGCCAAATAGGGAAAAACGGCCATACCTTCTTCGCTGATGCTTTCAGTTCTTTGCTTACGCCGCCGATCACTGTTTGTCGAGCAATTTCGCGACATGCCAGTTTGTCGGGGATAAATTGTGGGAGCGCCAGTGGAGGAACAACAGCTCCGCAAACTCTAAAATAGGAGAATTATTCTTCTACATACCAGTCCATGATACTGCTCAGATTCGCAGGACTGCTATCCGAGATGCGGGGTGGCTAAAGACCAAAAATGGCGATGTGCAGGGGCACCATCACCCAGTTGAAAATCTCATAAATAAATTTATTTGCGTTATTTTCCCACAGCTTGTTGTGGTACTCATGCACAGTTTTTTCTTCGGTTGGACTCCAAGCCCAATTCATCAAAGGAAAAGGTGTCATGGAGCATATTGCGTCCATGATATACGCGGACATGAAGAATCTGGATGGTCTCCCGGCTGCTTTTTTCTCCTGGTACTCAGTGACTCTGTTGAACAAGCTGTCGGAGAGCATCTTAGCCCAATTAAATGAGAAACCTTCCGCTACCCGAGAGATTAGAGGTACCCACTGAATGTAGAAATGGGTGGTATCTTCCCATCCGAAAAGCCGACAAGTCATCATCGCCACATACATATACTGTGGCTCCAATGAAGAAATTAAATACACACCTTTGTCATTCGCTCTGAATATTGTGGAACGCGAGACCCACTCTTTAATCAAACTAGGCATGGTTTTATCATATTCCTCGCATTCCTTCTTTTTGAATTCCTCCAGGAATTCTTTGCCATATGTATATTCAAAATTTGCTGGGAGCTTATACATAGATTGGATATGCTCTGGTCTGAAAGTCCCGATCATGTTTCGTCGGTCATTTATGATGGTTCTGGTGGGTAAGTCGACATGATCCAATGCCCATCGGATCATGTCGTAGTATGGAAGCAACCGAGGTCTGGTTGCAACCAGGTGCATCCCCGACTGAGCAATTGTCTTATATTTGGTGTTCAGATCATSCTTTTCAAATTCATTATCWTCAGAKTCTGAGTAGTTARCCAACTCGGTTTGCAGAATGTCTGAWATAAATGACCAGGTGGGTACTGAGCCGCCAGTCYGAGGCGAAGTATCTRAGACGTTGTCTGGACCCTGYRCTGCAACCTCGACATTCGCTTTCRCTGTTCTCCTTGGAGCCATGGMTGAYGCTTGMTTTTTYGCTCTTCTGCAATAGACCTGTGTATACATGYGGAAATGAGTTCCCTCRGAGAAAAGTGAGCTCTGTGCRCTTATGAGAAATGTTAAAAATAGAATGAAACTCTCGTATATATTTGAAAATCCTGTACCTTTGAAATGACTCTGTCAAATCGCAAATAAAATCAAATTTATTGTATAAATCCGATCTTATTTATTTGAGGATTTACCCTAATTCTTCATTAATGTCATCAATGTTCGACAGCTTGACAGGAAGTCGGGTTATGGAGAGCAAGTAAATACTTTGTGAAGAGTGCCAACCTTGATGCGCAGGACAAATCTCTTTTAATTTAAAATTACAAATCTTAACGACTTAAAGAATTTTCTCGTCTTTCGCTGTATCGTGAATCTCCTTTTCATATTTTGACTCATCAACTCGCGAGACTGCGAGTGACGATTTTAACGTAATTAATGACAATCGTGATTTGGCGCATCCTTAATCATATAATTATCTTAATCGCCATATCGCGATTCGGGAATTCAAAGACAAACTTTTGGGAGAATGATATGTCGGGTCGCGATATCGCGATGTGGCGATAATTAAGGCTCGAATTAAGAGAAGTAAATCTTAGATTAGGTTATTAATTAATCTTGCTATAATCATCTTGCAACCTCTTGAGTCGGGGTTTTAGGCGACTTATCTTTATGACAGGAAGTACCGAGTGGCGAAGCGCCGAGAACTAAATTTAACCATGGTTAGTTTTTTACCTTTGGTCCTTAACCAAGGTTATTACAAAAGTTATCGCGTTCTCGGCTCTCGGGGCTGGTAAAACCAAAACTTAGGTTCGATGGATGCCGAGGCGCGAATTCTCGAATACACATACTCATGGGTTAAAGGTTTTACCCTAGTTAATGCCTTGGGCGAAAATTAAAATCGAGTTCGCAGTTTCGCAACTCGGGACTTGTGAATTCAAAAATTAAAGTGTCCGCCTTGCGAGACCCCAAAAAAAAACAAAAGAGAAAACGTATTTGCGAGAATGGTTCTGTTTTGAAAGTGGGAAAAGCATTTTTGTTCAGAAAACACGATTTCCTGAGTTTTAAGATTTCGGAAGAGGAAGAAAAGCAACTTTAGATCTCAAGTGTTAAAAATTGAAAATTTCGTGAGGTGAAAAACAAGGGTGGCTCCAACATAGGCTCCAACTAGGGATCCCGCTTCCCTGTGAGGCGGGAAGAACAGTAGACCAGGTGCCAAAATTGAGTAAATGGAGTCATAGGCTAATATCAACAGAAAAATCAAGGAAAAAGATAGAAGGGGAGAGAAATTTCGCTTGGAACCGCATAATTTTTTTTCCGAACTGAGATACTCTTTCTAGACACGGCTGAAATCACTCTCACAATTTTCCCTTTCCCGCTACTCAGTTTGGGGAACGCTTTAAGACAGTTGTAACGCTCCTAGGATATTCAACAGGTCTTGTGATTCTTAGCTTGGATCAAAAGAATGATATTATATAATCTAAAATAGGGAAGTCCCGTCGGAATTTGGGGAAATAGTCAGGTTTTCAGGAAGCGTTGATTACCAGAGTAGATTGATGTTTACGTATAACAGCCTTACAAATCTCTCAGAAATTGCTTCACTACCAGCGATCCTGTTCAGTACCCCGGTGAAGTTGTCTGACCCTTTTTTACTGAATTTCTTTTCACCACTTCGGAAAATATTTATGCGTTTAAACGCTAAGACGAGGGCAATCATTTCTGAATTTCCTTTCATCGTCTTAATGGACTAGGTGGGGGCAATCATTTCTGAATTTCCTTTCACCACCTGTCTCAGTATTTACTTTTAAAACACGAAGATGGGAGCAATCAGTTTATATCAGGGCTGAGATCTGTGTAAAAAAAAAATTATCAGAGGTCTGTCAACTTATTTTGATTACTCGGTATCAACCTTCCTTTGACCCTCACAAGACCTTTAGTTCTTAAGGAGATAAGGGAAAAAAAAAATAAAAAATTTAAGGGACATCTTGTTCGAGCAAGCTTTGATTTTTCAGATGCTATTGAAAAACCTAGGAAAGTTAGGATCGCTATAAACGTTCCTTCGCTTAGCAGAGGATCAAGAAGTCGTGAATACCAGCTTTGTTATTAAGATCTGCTTAGGAATCCCTGAGGTTTGAAACGAAAAATCTGTATCCCTTCCTAAAGGTTTGGGAAGATAGTGACTCAATAAAAGTTAGGCCCAAATATAGACAGAAAGAAAGGCAACAATTAAATGGTTTAATATAAAAACGGTCACAACAGTTCTGGACTAGTTTTCGAATGCATTCGGGAAAAAAAAATATGACTGACTGCCTTTGGTTTAACATATTCATTCAAATTTAGTTTGAAGATCAAAGCCAACAATAATCCTGTTATCTAACCTTTTATATTGCAATTTGAACAATATTACCTCAGATTGCTTAAACAGCCTTTCATGACCTATGTATTGAGAAAACTCACCTCTGTCTTTTCAATTTCCTCATGGACTATGAATTATCTTTATGTATCACCTGATTTATGTTGTTCTATTGTCCTCACCGGCCTGCACATTATTTTTTCTGTTAGCTTCGTCTGAGGCTGGAATCCTGCAAAAACGAATACAAATCTGATTTGAAAATGTGTTGAAAATTTAAGAACGAAAACTAAAAATCAAAAATAAATGTCTGAACAAAAAACATAAATATGTACAAAAACTCATAATAAAATTTATTTATTTACAATTATATACATATAATTTTTTATTTTATTTTGTTTCTTTTTTATCCGACGACTGTTACGCCATGTAGTGCTTTAGATATCGTCCGTTGATAGGGGCGCTGAGAACTTCCCCATCAATATTTTCCATAAGAAAGGAATTCTTTCCTTCTGGAGCCGAGATTCTGAATGGTCCATACCAAAGGTGGTCAAATTTGCCATGTTTCGCGGCTTCCTCCCTTCTCGCATCCCACCTTAGCACCAAGTCACCTGGGAGGAACTCTCTGTCCTTTGCCTTAAGATCGAACAATGCTTTCATATCGTCCTGGTATTTTTGCATTTTCTCACCAACCTCCACTCTGAGCTGTTGAACCTCAATCAGTTGGTTAATTCTCCTGGTCACGTGATTGGGCTCTTCGTTTTGATCCTTCCATAATTTCATTACTGGCAATGCTAAATTTATAGGCAGAACCTCCTCGGTCCCATATACCATCTGAAACGGTGAAATGCCGATAGACCTTTTAGTATTGATGCGGTTTTCCCAAAGTGCGTGCTTCAAATGTACATGCCAGGACCTCTTGTTTTCGTTCAGTACTTTTTTGATTACGTTTACTAGGCTCTTATTAGATGATTCGGCCAGCCCATTTCCCTGAGGGTAATAAGCAGTGGAATGGTCAAGAATGATACTGTACTTTTGGCAGAAGTCGATCATAGCCATGGACTTGAAAGCCTGGGCGTTGTCAGTAACAATCTTTCGGGGACACCCGAATCTCGACAAGATGTTATTTTCCAAGAAGTCAATCACCACCGAGTATGTTGCCCTTTTAGTTGGAATTGCTTCTACCCACTTTGTAAAATAATCTGTGGCTGTTAAGATCCACTTATGCTGAGCACTGGAATGGGGATTAATTTCGCCTATGAAGTCTAATCCCCATTGTTGAAATGGAGCTTCAGTTTTGACTGGAACGAGTGGTAGTGAAGGGAGTTTTTGCTTACCAGCAAATATTTGACATGAGTAACAGGCACGTACTTTAGCATTAACGTCTGAAAATAGTTTCGGCCAATAGTATCCGTCCCTCAGGATCTTGTAAGCTGTGGCTCTCCATGTATGGTGTCCCCCGCAGATTCCTTCATGAAATTCTTCTATAACTCGTGGAGTTTCCAATTCAACCAGACAGACCAGTAAAAACCCGAGTGGATCCTTCCAGTATAGTTGATTTTCGGAGATGCAATATTTTACAGCGTGGAGTTTTAAAGTTCTGTATTTGGCTGGTGTTAGTCCATCTGGACATTTAAGGTTTAACAAGTAGAAGACTATATCTTTATACCAGCCTGACGATATGAATTTTTCTTCAACCTTGCTTGGATATGTCTGGTCATCCGACTCTTGCAAACGTGTGTCTCCATCTTCCCCTTGTAGGCAATTGATGTCAAGAGCTCTAAGGTTTGACTCAGCCAAGAGTTTGGCCAAACCCTTTCCTTTTACCAATTTAGTTGGCTTAATTTCCAGATCAAATTCTTGTATTTTAGCGAGCCAGCGCCCTCGTTTTCCATCACTATCCGGCTATACCAATATATCCTTCACAGCACTGGTTGGTACGTACACAATAATTTTTGAATGTAGAATGTAAGTTCTGAATGCTTTTAGCGCTTTCACCATTGCGTATGCTTGTTTTTCTATTATATCATATTTTAGCTCGGCGTCTCTGAGGCTCTTACTAAAAAACGCGATCGGGCGTTCGAAACCTTCCTCATCTTTTTGCAACAACACCGCGGCGATAGTATGTTGAGAAGCGAATGAGAAGATGAGGAAATCTTTCAAATAATCAGGGCTTGTTAACACAGGTGCCTCGCTGATGAATTTTTTAATATGTTCGAACGATGCTTTAGCCTCAGTCGTCCAATTTACTCTGTTGTCTTTCTTCAGCATTCCTGTGATCAATTTGAAAATCTCAGCGAAATTTGGTATAAACCTTCGTAAAAAATTTATTGTACCTAAGAAAGATTGAATTTATTTAACGTTTCTAGGAATACTGATAGTTTGTATTGCTTCAACCCTCTTAGGATCAATCTTGATCCCATCTTTAAATACGATATGCCCCAGAAGTTTACCTTCCTGCATAGCGAAATGTGATTTCTTTGGGTTCAAAGACAGACCATACCTGCGACATTTTTCGAAAGTTTGTTTTAAATGGATCAAATGTTC
>ML783736.1:57183-150566 GCA_009831015.1 Picea engelmannii
AATCATCTTGTACTTGAACATTTAAGTGGGGTAAAAGGAGGTTGCCCCCTCGAAGAGGCTTATTATCTGAAATTATCTCTTTTTCAAGGCATTGAGTACTTTTTCTGAGGTTTTTCTATGCTATATTGATATTTGGTTCTTAAAAAATATTAATTTAGTCATGATTTTGTTGGTTTATTAGTATTTAGAACTGGATGATTATACACTCTAAGTTCTCTAATTCCCTTGTTGTTAATATCTCTATTCAAACATGTTTTTATGACAGAGTTCCTAGTCATCCAATACTCGTATGAATCTGGTACCTGTGCTCATCTGGTACTAGTGTTTATTACTTGCGCTCATCTGGTACCAGTGTTTATTCTCCTACTCATCCGATACTAGTTTGTATTACTTGCGCTCATTCGGTACCAATGTTTATTTTCCACATGTGCTCGTCCGGTACCTGTTTCCGCATATGAAGATTTGAGTAACTGAATGGATCATCTTCGATGGTTCTAAGGAATCATTTAGTTAACGCATATTCTGTTTTGGATTTCATGATATTATTCATCCTCATGCACTTCGCGTCATGAGGATGAAGCCACTTCCATGTAAAACGATTTATTGATAAATTACAAATCAACGTGATTATTTAGCATTATCTCTAGTCTTGTTTGTATTGGTCATTTATCTTTAAAAGAGGGCCCTGTAGATGATTGAAGTAGTAGGAAATTACTGTTATGATGCAAATTTAATATTTGAACAAACTCTTGTTGTAAGCCTATTTTGTTGAGGAAATAATATAAATTGAAGTTCATTGATTTTATGTGTTTGGTGAAGCTCATTGTTCTGTGAGTTTTCTTCAATCTTCCTTGTTGTCATGACAAGGGTCCACTGATCCATCTTGGAAATATTCTTGTAATTGCAGTGTGAATCTAATTACTGTAAGTGTGTGTGTGTGGAATAATCTTGTATTTTGATTATATCATACTTAGTATAGTTCAATTTCTGGCTTGATTTAGTAGAATGTCTGATATGAGTAAATTATGAGTTACAACATAGGATAGTGGCAACTCTGTAGTCATTTATGATTTCTGTGTGCGATCATTTATTTTCTGAGTTGATTTATTTAATGTTAGCTTCTATCTTGTGAGGCGTGGAAGTACATGATCAGTTTGAGATTCCATATTTCACATTACATGAGCCAACAAATGGAACATATCACTAAACCTTTGTCTCTTATGTAGGAACATAATAGCTTTTTAGAGTTGTTATATTGCATTGATTCCCTTTCAGAATATCATTGATTTGAAGATGTGCATAACTAGATATGAATTGCTTGCAAGTTATTATTGAATGGAATTGTGACATGGAATGAGATCAAAATCCATCTTCCACCTTCATAAATGAGTAAATGGATAGTCTTGTTACCTGTAAAAGAGTCTTTGGAAGACATGTTAGTTAGAGCCTTTTATTTGAATTTTGTTCTTTGATTTTTGCAAAGTGTGAAAAACATAGATTAAGTTATAAAAGAGAGTGTGCATTTTGAAAGTGTTCTTGATTTTCACTATACTCATTAGACATAGATACATCACCTTTTGTCAGCACATATAGTGTATCAAATCTATTGATTACAAATTTCGGTCGATAATTTATGTTTGGTTATATATTATACATATAATTGCACCAACATTTAGATTGATTGAATGATGTTGGATTCATTTTAAGGATCACCTAAGGGAAGAGAGAATATGGTAAGACGAAAGGTAAGAACCTGCGCATCCACTTTGGTGGGGTCGCTTCAAATCTAGGTTGTCCTCTTTTTTTTAGTGGTTATAATTTGTATTGTGTTAGCATTAGATATTTTTCTTTTATATGAGCAGAATTAGAGATAGTAAAGGAAGATTTGTTACAACAAAAATTCCATAAAACTTATTTTGTCCAAGATAAACCCCTCCCACTAAATCTGTTAATCGCTATGCATGAAAGATTTTCAGGGGAGAAAGTTAAGAAGAATTAATTGAAGATACAAGAAACTCTGAAGCTGAAGCTACTATGAAAATTTCACATCAAGCAACAAGAGAAGCAATGGAGACCCAATAAGAAGAAGGAATTGGAAAAGAAACAGAGGTAGTAGTAGAAGAAGTTGAATCTGTAGTTTGAGAAGTGCATAAAGTATTGGAAAACTTGAACATCCCAAACAATCCAGTTTTTGAACCATCACCTAGTGGGGAAACATCACTTGAATCCTATAAAGTGTTATTTGGAAATATGGCAGATGAGGAAGGGAATGAAAACAATGAGACAAAGACATTTGGTTTTCCAATAATGGACATTACCATAAATATCACCATGAAGAATATTTTGATGTCATCATTTCCTCACTTTCATGGTATGTCATCCAAGGAACTTGATTCATTCGTGTTTGAATTTGATATATTATTCAAAAGTTATAATTACACAGAATCAACTCAAAAATTGAAATTGTTTCTAGCCACACTAAAAGACTCAGCAATAAGATGGTTCATGAGTCTAGGGGAGCATAATATTTTATCTTAGGATGACATGAAGGAACCATTTCTCCAAAAATATCAGGATTATTGTAGACATAGATTCCTTTGAAGCATTGAAATGCACCCTGACATCTACCCCTCTGCTCTGGCCTCCTGATTATAATAGAGATTTCTTGTTGTATTTGGTTATTGCAGAGTCAACCATCGACATGGTATTGGTTCAAGAAGATGATATCATAGAAGATAACATTATATATTGGCTTAGTCAAGGCTTGGTTGGGACCGAACTCAACTATTCTCACGTTGAGAAGTTTTCTTTGGCAATAGTTCATGCTCTCCAACGGTTCCGTCACTAAATTTTTCTTCGCAAGACCACTTTCACTATCGTCGTGAACCCTTTCCAATGTGTTAACATGACACATCATTGGCAGAAAAATTAGTAGATGGATAGTCATCTTACAGGAATTTGACATGGACTTTGTTTCTGTGAAATCCAAAAAGACAATGGTCTTTGCCAAACTTATTTTGGAACTTTTGGTCGAGTCTAGTGATATCATGCCCGAAGAATCACCTATCAAGGGAGATATTTTTCTAATTGCATCTTTGGACACATGGTATGGATATATATGGTCTATATCTAGACTTTAAAGTGCCCCTCTTCTCCTTCCCGTGATGAGCATCGACGAATTCGACATTAGGCATGAAACTATATTATACTCGATGAAACTTTGTATCGTCGAGGCATGGATTGAATTCTTCATTGATGCCTTATCCATGAATAAGTAGAGATTGTTTTGAGTTACTGTGACACTGGAGCATGTGGAGGTCATTTGTATAGGTTGGAAACAACCCAAAATATTCTACGTGCAGGTTACTTCTGGCCGTCGTTAATCAAGGATTGTGTTGATGCAGTCAAGAAGTGACACCCATGCTAGATATTTTTTTGGAAGATGCAAGCACATCCTACTCCTATGTTTCCTGTCATTTTTGTTGGTCCTTTCACCAAGTGGGGGATTGAATTTACTACATTTCACCCAGTTTCAGCCATGGGGCATCATTACATCATCATAGCAGTAGACTACTTCATAAAGTCGGTCGAAGCTATGCCAACGTTCAACAATGATGGTGAAACATCGACTCTTTTCATCTTTAATCAGATAGTAGCAAGGTTCAGTATCCTAAACGATATTGTCACTAACCATGGTAGTCACTTCCAGAGAAAAATGATGATTGAATTAACATCAAAACTTGGGTTTAAATAGAAGCATTCATCACCTTATTACTCGCAAGAGAATGGTCAGGTTGAAGTTGTGAATAAGTCTCTTAATACTATTCTTCTCTGAATGATCAATTCTTCCAAGTAAAATTGGAATTTGATGTTATATTCAGCGTTGTGGACCTACCGAACGTCTGTGAACATTGCCACTAGTTTTTTACCTTTTCAACTCGTATACGGGTTGGAAACAATCTTACCTATTGAGTCTCAGATTCCTTCTTTAAAGTTGGCAGTGGAATTATTGTCAGACACTTCATCTCTTGAGGAACGCCTACTATATCTCAAGAAGATCTATGAGAAGTGTTACGATGTAGCCTCAACCAATGAGGCTCATAAGCAAAGAGTCAAGTGTCAGTACAATCGGTCTGTTCATCCTCGGATATATTCCAAAGGCGATCTTGTCCTGGTATATGATCAAGACAAACATCCCCTGGGGGAAGGCAAGTTCAAACCCATGTGGTTCGGAAAGTTCATTGTGAAAGAGGTCTTGAAGAAGGGTGCTTACCATCTGGTTGATTTTGAATAAAATTCCTTGGAGGAACATAGAAATAGGATCTACTTCAAGAAGTATTACTCTTAGGTTGGTGTTGTTTGCTTATCTGAATTATACCTTTAACATGATTTGACCCAGGTTCAGGTCTACTAGGGATCCAACAAAGCCTCTAAAACTATCAGCCCTCCTAGTAAAACAAAAGGCAACGTAGTACACAAAGTGAACTGCACAGTCTCACCTGATATAGTCTTAATGGGTGACTGAAATACTCAAGTGCTTGTAGTCCAAGATTGAATGGGGATCTGTGAGTTACGCGCTATGAGTTGTATCTAATTGTTAAAGTAATATAATTTCATTCTCATTCATGCATGTAATGTAATTGTATCCACTAATTCATTCATCCATCATTCTAACATCTACTCATAGATAGTAAAAGAGATACAAGCATTCAATTACATAACACAGGTTTTACTATGGTTCACCCCCTCCTAGGCTACATCCACAAATATTTGGCTCTTAATCTCTTTTATTATGGTTCTGTCATATATGGTTTCATGCACATTACAAATCCGTTCATACATTCATAAAACAAAATCCACGACCTTTACGAGGGTAACTAGATCACACCAGTCTCCTCATCTTTTGATCCCTCAAGGTCTGGTTACTTTTATCTCCCTCAGCTCAACAACCTACAAAAAGGTATCAGACTATAGTCGTGTTACAAACTAGTTACAACTTCTCATGCGAGTAACACTCCATAGTCCAACCCTCTCCAACTATAGAACCAACTCTCTCCAACTACCAAACCGACTCCTTACCTAGACCTCCTAGGTATCTATTTATATTTTTTCCTGGCTCATCATCCATTATAATGTATTACAAAAACCCTAAACCTAGCGTCATTAGGTATTTCATGCATGTGCACGTGTTTCTTTTCCTTCTAGATGTTTCTTTCCTCTTGCATGTCTTTCTTCCAAAAATAACCTTTCTTTTTCATTCGGCCTGCTTCCAACAGCCCCCCAACACTGACATGTGGCTCGTCCTAAGCCACCTAACCCTGGTGTGCTTTGTCAATATCTCTTGCAATCGCTTGAAACTTTTCCATGAGCTATGTTGCTTGCGTTTGGGCCTATGCGGTCTTCTCCTTGAGTGCATCCAATACCTGCATTGCAATCTCGTCGTTGAGAATCCTTCAGCATTCTACCTGGGCTAGTGTAATGTTCATTTTGGCTTCCTTCACCTGTGAAATGACCTCTTATTCTCTCTCCTAGAGTGGTTCCATTTGAGCCCAACTCTCCTTTTTCTGTGTCTGCGTAGTTATAAGTTCTACCTGTAGTTTCTTCATATATTGCGCTCCTTTGACGCACTTTGTGATCGACATCGTCTTCTACCTCTGCTTGAGGTCCTGGATATATGCGCTTATCCTTTCTCCTTCCTGGTCCCACTGCTAGACCTATTGATCTTATTCTAGCTTCATCCATAACTGTGTTTATTTCTCGAACAAGACGATCACTGCGTGGACTTGTCGCTCTATCGCCTTTATCTGTGATGTTTCTGTTGGATTACTGAGGGGGGGGGGTGAATCAGTAATAGCGTAATTATAATCCTTTTTCTTCAAATGTTATAACAATGTAGAATTATTATCCAATAATGAGTAGTAAGAAATAAACAATCACACACATACACAGTACACCGTTGTTTTACGTGGAAACCCAAATTGGGAGAAAACCAAAGAATGTTTTTTCTTATATGTCTTGAAGAATTACATTCATTGGAAGCACCAACTTCCTTTGTTTTCCAGCTACAACTGGAAGGAGGCTCCAACCCCCTAGTTTCTCAGGCTACAACCTTAGGGAAGCTCCAACTCCCCAATTCTTTGGCTACAACCAGAAGGAGGCTACAACCCAATGTTCTCTGACTACAACCAGAAGGTGGCTACAACCACCTGTCCTTGCCCCGTTCTGCCACCCTGAAGTAGAAGTAGAATGATGGAACCACTGTCACACTATCACTATGAGATATACCGTTGTAAACCTGTACCAATAAATCTAAACCATGCATCAACCTGTACCTCAACCTGTAATCAACCTGTACCATAACCAAGTGCATCAACCATCCACCAACTTGTAATCAACCTGTACCATAAACAAGTGCATCCAACCATGTACCAAGTATGTACCAATCCTATGCCAACTACTCATGAACTATGACTCATCAATATGTACCAAGATCATCAACTATACACCTCATGTATGTGCACCAACTCATCAACTACTTGTCTCAACCATGTACTCAACATGTACCACAACCAAAATCCCTCATCAATTTCATCATCCAAATCTGATTTGTAGCTATGTAATAGACTTGGTTTATATGATCACATGCCTGCAAACCTTCCTTAACTTTAAAAACAAGAGACTAGCATTTTCATCAAACTTTTCTTTAGTCTCACATGCCTAGTTTTGGATTAGTCAACAACCCTAACTTGAAGTAATCATAACTTTGAACCTGTAATGTATAAATATCTAAAACTTATAGACAACGTTCTTCAGTGTGCTTTATGCGATTCCTCCAAGTTTCACTACTTGGAACCTCTCATAAAAGGAGTTATAGAAAAAATGGCACACCTTGTTGAATTCTGGCTTATTCTAGAGAGCGACCTTGTAGAGCATGCCCCACACAAAATGTTTGATGAAATTATCTGAAACTATTACACAGAATACTAAAGACTTTAACCTAACCAACACATTTTGTCTCACTTAATTTGGATCTGTCATGAATAAGTTCTGACGTTTTTACCCGAAACACCTGATTTTGACTAGTTTCAGGACTGACCACAAACCCTATTGTCGACGGAGTGTAACTCCCAAAATAAAACGACCCACAAGCTGAATTTTTTTCCACAGATACTTGGATATGGTTTCTCACTTTTCTAGCACTTTAATGGTATGAATCATTATAAAAAAAAATTATAGCGATAATGGTGAGATGACCTGTAAATAACATACCTTAGAAAGCACCATCAAAAGAATTTATCCTTCCTTGCATTTCGGCCTTCTTTACTTCACCTTCACTCATAATTTCGGTTTAGATATCCTTGGTTACCTCAGACACATATAGATATTCAATATTCTCAAGTGTATTTCAAAAGAGAGAGCCTTTCCTCTTATTTATACTCTCCAAGTAGCTTCCTTACAAACATCTTCTAGGTCACTTGGCCCACTTTCCTTATTTTACGGTTGGGTCCACTTCTAATTTCTCCATTAAATTTATTATTGAAATAATTTATTTTATATTCACTTTGAATTATAATACACTCATCACTTCACTTTATTATTTACCTTTTAAAATATCTTAAACCATTTTGACTACTTTGACCTTTTGGGGCTTCTAGATGACATATGAGGGTCCTCCAACTTCGTAAGGCCATAACTCTCAAACCGTGAGGAGTTATGTGACGTTCTACATACCACCAGAAATGGAATGACATACAATATCCATATAGAATATTATTATCTGAAAATATATCATAACTCATACTGTTACCCATCAAACAAACTTGGGTCCATTACCCAAACCTGGGGTCTCCAAATTCTCATGGCCATAACTCTCTAACCGTGAGGAATTATGTGACATTCCACATACCACCAGAAATGAAATGACAAGAAATATCCATCTAGGATATTTTCCCTGACAAAATCACTTTCCTCATCTCATTATTCCACAACTAAGCATGGGTTCTCTTACTCCACAAAGCGTCTTCCCGTTAGGGCTTTCACCATAAGGGGACCACTTTGGAGTTCATCCATATTTACTTCTTATCAACCATGAAAAAACAATAATGAGTCATATTTACATCAAAACATATTGGGTCCATTACCCAAGCCTTTGTGCTATGGGGATTTCTTCATGGGTTGAAATCAATGACAACCAACCTTAATCAATAGTTGCCTCCTGCTTCCTTTTCTCCTTCACCTCTTGTGGAGGGGTGGGTGTGAGATTCCCCCGCAGGTGCTTGATCTCCTGTTGGTATTGATCGATTGTATGCACAATATGATCAATCTTCTTTTTCACCATGAGTTTGGTCATCTGCGCATTCTCAGTGGCCTCTGCAACCTATGCAATCTTCACTCTCTACTTCGTATGCTCTCTCGCACTGTGCCTTTCCTGATTTCACAATAACCTTTCCTCTCCCAAGTGATTTCTTTATATGGGCATCATGTGAAGATTTTCGGAGATGTTACCATGATTGTGATTTAATTGAACCACCATTTCCCATGTACTTTCCGTTGGTTTCCCTTGCCGTCGTCAGTTGGCGCGATTAATGCGACGTCCCATCAGTAGTTTTTGGAATTCAACTATGATAGCCACCATCGGTTGGTGCTTCTTTTTTCGTATCTTCCTTTCCCTCTATTTCTACTTTGTACTGATTGTTGGCCTTGTCGTCGTTGGACTAGCACTACCGAGCGTGTGTACCCATTCTCATTTCGACGCAATGTACCTCTGTTGTGACATTTTATTTTATTTTACTGCATGGTGACTTTCACGGTGTAGGTGGTCAACTGTCCTTATACAACTTCAATGGATCCCATTGATCATTCCTCTAAGTTTTGTGCCTCCTAAATCCTTCAATTGTACAAATTCCCCATCTGTGACATTTTTTACTTCATATGGTCCTAACCAGTGCAGTCTGAGTTTTCCTGGATGCTGCGGGGATTTACTGTCATACATCAACACTTAGTCTCCCTCCTTGAAATTTTTCCTCTTGCTATGTCTGTCATGCCAAGATTTGTCCCTTGCTTTCTGGACCTCTTGGTGGAACCCTGCTAGGATCCTATCTTCCTCCATGATTATCATTTGATTCAACCTCTCCTGTATTGCGCCTTGTTCTGTCATGTTTGTAATCGCTGCTATGCACATACTAGGTACCAAGAATTCTAGTGGCACCACTACTTCTTGTCCATATACCAATTTAAATGTCATTTTTCCTGTCAACTTCTTGCATGTGGTCCTGTATTCCCACAATACTGTTGGTATATTTAGGTCCCAATCATCCCTATTAACATTAGAGATCTTCATCAATGCATTTTCAATGATCTTGTTAAAGGATTCCATTGTTCCATTCACTTGTGAGTGATATGGTGTACTCTTTTGATGGTGAACTTCAAATTCCTCAGTCATGGCCTTAATATTATTTTTAATGAAGTGAGTGCCTTGGTCACTCATCAAAATCCTAGGGCAACCAAATCTAGTGATCACTTACTCGAACATGAAGTGTGTTGTTGTCTTTGCACTGCAATATTTGACTGGTGTTTCCTATGCCCATCTTGAAAGGTATTATTTCATGGTGATGATGTACCTCACTCCTGTCCTCTTTGTTGGTGGGTTAATTGGTCCTACAAAGTCTATTTCCCATTTGTCGAATACCTGCAAAGTTACTTGTGGTCACAGGGGAACCTCGTCCCTTCTATTCGGTTTACCAACCCTCTGACATACATCGCATTTCTGACAATACTCTTTTGAGTCGTTGTGAATGGTATACCACCATAGTCCTACATGCAATACCTTTTGCGCGGTATCTTTTCCTGCGTAATGTCCTCCTACTGTTCCCTTATGGGATTCTACTAAAATCTTTCGTCTTTCATGTTCTAGCACACATCTTCTCCAGATGCTATCTGCACCCATTTTGTGTATGTGTCTTGCAATCAGTTGATAGTTTGCATCCTAGACTACCAGGTTTTTCTTCTGTGCAGTATTATATTCCCGTGGCACATTCCATGTACTCAAGTAATGGATAATGTTTGTGAAGTGTTCATAGACGATCTGACCTGAAAATAATTGTGTGTCTAGAAATTTATCCTCTATATTTGTAGGTTCCTCCCCATTCATGATCCTTGACAGGTGATCTGGTCCTGCATTCAGCTTCCTTGGTTTAACTATTACCTCAAAATCAAATTCTTGAAATAGTACTAGCCATCTGTAATTTCTCCCCCCCAACACTGGCTTCTTGACTAGGTATTTAAGAACTAAATGATCTATGAACATCTTAAAATGTTTCCCCAATAAGTAGTGTCTGGACTTCATAAGCACGCAGACCATAGCTAGGCCTTCCCTCTCTTTGGTGTTGTAGTTCTTCTCTGATTCTGACAGTTTTCTACTATCAAATGCTATAGGATGATCCAATTATCCTGCTCATGGTTGTGCTAGAATGGCTCCACATGCTATATTTGATGCATCTACATGTACCTGGAATGTTTTCTCCCAATCTGAGAATACTAGTATTGGTGTTGTTACCATATTTTATTTTAGTGTATCCAGAGTGTGTTGAAAATCCTCATTCCACTGGAACTTTGTGTCTTTCCTTAGTACTTTCTCCATTGGCGCGGTGATATAAGCATACCCTTTCATAAATTTTCTATAGTATCATGTGTGTCCCAATTTCTCTCTTAGTTGACAGACTTCTTTTGGTGGTGGCAAGTTAACAATTACTGTAACCTTGGAAAGATCTACTAGTAATCCTTGCTTGCATACTATATGGCCCAATAGTATCCTAAAAGGTGTTCAAAAGATTCACTTCTTGATGTTTAACGATATCTGTCACTATCTGCATCTTTCTAACATCAACCGCAAGACCTCTACATGGTATTTCAACAGACTATAGACTGTCCAATCGTCCAAGTATACCTATAGAAACCGGTGGCTAAATTATTTAAATGCATCTATGACTATTGTGGAAACTATTGTTGGTGCATTATTAATTCCAAACGACATGATTGTGAACTGGTAGGATCCCCATTCGGTCACAAAAGTGTTCTTGTATTCATTTTCCGATGCTATATTGATCTGATGGTATCCTGAAAAACTATCGGTGAATGAATAAACTTCCTTTCCTCCTACGTTCTCCCACACTTCATCCGTGAAAGGTGTAGGGAACAGGTCATGTAGGCATGCATCATTTAACTTCCTCTAGTCAACGCATATTATTATCTTAGCACTATAGTGCAGGAAGTATGATACAACGATGGAGGCATCTCGTACTCTGGTACTTCCTTATTATGTTGCGTGGTTGAAGTCGATGCAATGTCAAGCTTCATAAATTCTTGTCAGGATTTCTTAAATATCTCTTTCTCATTATGTGCATCGAACTGCTTCCTTGGTTCAACATTATTCTTCACCCATTGGTGTTGTACTGCCTCTTGTCATACTGTGTTGTTCCCTTTTTTATCTCCTCTGCGCGTAACTATGTTGATGTTTCTTCCTTCATCCCTTGCTTCTGCTGAAATCCATTGAACATTTTGGTTGTTCTGATTCCTCTTTTCCTGGATCTTCCCTAATAACGTAAGACATTCTTTCATGTCATGATCCGATGCATGACAATACATACAAGTCATTGGTGGAAGTGGACATTCGATTGCATAGTGTCATGGTTGTTGACAGTTGTAGCCTACCATTGGTCCTCTACCTCTTCCAAAGCCTCCTCTTTCTCATCCTCCGTCTTTGTAGCCAGCTTGATCCCCTTGCGGTGTGTTATACTGAGGCGCCTAGTTATACTATGCAGTATTGTAGTGGGGATGCGATGCATTGTACTATGGTTGTGTCGTTTTATATGGTTGATGTACAATGTTTTATGGGGCTGATACCTGGTTAAAATGAGGTGCGGCTTTCCTGGTCATCATTTATGCATGCACCCTATATGCATCTTGTTGGCATGTTTACAAGTAGAGTGTGCTTTTCATTAATGGCAAGAACAATAGAAACGATGGCATGTTTATAGGCATAGTGTGCTTGTCATTAATGGAAAGAACAACAATGATGATGGCATATTGGTGGCAATGACGACAAATAGGAAAGAAACAATTATAGCATTGGGAATGATGAGACCATGAGAAATTGTTGTCTACAATACCAGAAGGATGAGCACAGGGCAGAGAGTTGGATTTTCTAGATAGACAGAGTTTACCATGAAGGCAACAAGGATCATGCACAAGATTCCTTAAAATCCACGAGTTTGTAGAAGGAATCAAGCTCGGGAGGAATAGCGCAGAGTTTCACGCAGAGCGCAAGTGTGTGCTAGGGCCAAGGTTAACCTCATTTCCAAAGCTTAGGAGAGATAGAGGTTTCCATAAGTACAGACGAGGTCCAAGAGATGGACTCGTAGGAGGAGAAAAGGTCGATGCCCGTGAACACTTAGAAATCCTTCTAAGTCGAAGAGATCATAAACTTAGGAGGAAGAGAGACAGTGGTTGTTGGATCATCGATCTAGAGGACCAAAAACTGTCGGATTGATTTAAGTGGAAGGACAGGATAAGAAAGGGTTGAGAACTGAGATCTCGATCACTTGAATTTTCATCAGTCGTCCGATCGAAATAAGTGGAAGGACGGGATGAGTTAGATGGCGTTCTAATATTAGCAGCCGATAATCAGGCACTCAGATCTACAGTCGACAGGGCATATAAAACCTCCCAACCTTTATGTATTTAACTAGGGGGGGGGCTTGTTTGAGTTGGTGGTGTTTTCCATGTGGGACCCTCATACATGTCATATTCCTATTAACTCAGACCCCCCTCTCTCATTACCACTTACCGCCTAACCCCCCCTCTGAGTAAACCACCAAACCACTCATACATACCACCTCTACGCTTCAATGTCACACTCCACAACCTGCTACATGTCACTCTCCACTATCTCTCGCTTCATCCACCTCCACTACTCTTCCTACATGTCTCACCCACGTCAACATACCACCTTAGCAAGGACATGTGTCTGACCACGTCAGTAAGAACATGTGGAAGACCACGTTAGGAATTACACATGGCATACTCAGATAATGACAACTGTCAAGAGGAAATTGGCTCGTGCCATGTCAACAAGTGACGTAAGCAAGCTACATCACTCCAGGAGATTACCTCGAAAGTTTCATCACCAATAAATGTCAAAAGTCCCGAAGTCCCAAAGGACGAAGGTCCGAAGTCCCTCTCAGTCATCCAATCTGAAGATCACTTTGAGTGCATTCTCAACCGTTGATCTAGTTCAGTGGAAGGACAGTCTAAGTGTAAGTGTTAACCGACAGCAAGCGGTCTCCACCACCTATGACTTATTCAACAGGTGACCACTCTAGAATAGAATGAAGAAATGGTCATCCTAAATTCCCAAAGAGCTGAAGGAGTTGAGGACCATCAATTTGCAGGAGGACACACATCAACAGGTCGTGTACTCTAGGTGAAACACTCCGGGAGAAATAAAGTGTAGAGGAGTTGAATCTCCCAAACGCGAAGTCCCGAAGTAAACGAGGATCATTTATTTGAGGAGGACACGTGGCAGGAATCTGTGGACTTCGATTAAATGTGTTTTGTGAGAGTGTGAAGGTTGAGAACTGAAATTGCTAAAGCCTGAAGTAGCGAAGAAAATCTCGACCGTTGATCGAGAAATGGAACATAGAACCGTTGATCTAGTTGAGAGGTAAAATCCCTAAAGTAAAGGCAGATCTGTCGATTAAGGAGGACAGGTGTCTGCATATCACCAACTTCGGAAGATTTTCCTACGAAAGAAATGAGAGTCTGAGAATTGAAAGTCCCAAAATCTAGACTCGCGGAGGAGATCCCGACCAGGGAGACAGTTGTCAATAGATATTCCACTCCATAAGATTGTCATATGGGAAAAGAGAGATTTGAGAGTTGAAACTCTCGAGGACTAGAAGGTCAGAATCAATCACATTCGTTGATTTAGGAAGGTTATATATGATCCGTCAGTTCAGGAGCACCACCAAGATCATGAGATCGATGGTCCCGTTGCATTGTGGGGATTGAAGGTGATCGAACTTTACAATTTTGAAGGCAGGTCGCAATCAAAACCACAGTTTTGGAGAAAGGACACATGGAGATCTGTAGTGAATTTCAGGGTGAAAAGCGGGTTTCCCTCAAACCACCTTTGGATACGCCCGCAATTGTGTGGTCACATGAGATCATCACCCAAGGTCATATCGAAAGAAGGAGCTAACACTCACTAGACCAAGATTGCAAAGCGCTTGGATGTTAGGCATGTGGTCATAACCATGGTCACATCAACGAAGATTAAAGGAGAATATAGCATGTCGCTCATCTCCACTTCAGATATCGGAAGATGGGAGAATCGAGATGTCTCATGCCAAGATTCCCGAAGTCGTGAGTCATGAAGCACTTGTTGGTTAGGAATATGTTCACCACCGAGGGTCACATGAAGGAAGGGGATTAGGATCCAAATAATCCAAAATGACTCTTTGTAACTGACAGAATGGAGTGATTGTATCTGCCAGAGAATTTGAAGAGCTTCAGGGTGATTTCCAAAGGAGATGAAGAGTCTCGAGGTAACTTCCAGTAGAATGAAGTCTCATCATAGAACTAATTGACAGATGGAAAAATGTTGAAGACTGTAAATGCGAAAGAATCCAAAGAATATCAGGATAATGACCACTGATGAAAAACAAACTCATCATAATCGTAGAGAGGACGAAGAGTTGAGTGTATGATCTGGCAGATAACTTGGCATGATAAATATACATAGAACAAAGAAGAGATGGTTTCTTCTTTTGAGAGTTATTCATGCAGGTAGAAGGAGGAGATGAAGAACACAAAACAGGCGTAGAGCATAGAATGGAAATGGTGCACAGAGAATAAAGCACAAAAGAAATACATAGAACAAAAGGCATATGTAAGAGAGGAAGAGAAAGACGAAGTGCGCATGAAGAGACAGCGAAGAAGAACAAAAATCACAAGAAGATGCAAGAAGGAAGACACTGATGCAAGCAGAGAAAAGCAGTGTAGTAGAACAGTGATGAGACTGGTAAGTCATTGATAAATATTGTATCACTATAATAAATTTCAGTAACAAAGATTTATATCTCAGGGTGGTAGGGTGGTTATAGGGACTACTATTGTCCTCAGAGTTTCAAGTGGGTTCTTGAACACAGGGAGTTGCAGCTTCCATTTGGTTGCAACCAAAAAAACCAAGGTGGTAGGGTGGTGAAAGGGAGAACTATTGTTCTCTATTATACAGGTTGGTGCTTGTGTAATTGGAAGTTGATGCTTCCATCCAGTTGGTTCTAGAACACTCAAGGAGTTGGTGCTTTGTTCTAGTGGGTGATAGAGAATCTACAGAGTTGGTGCTCTCAGCAAGTTGCAGCTTGTACATTTTGGTGCCTATGTGACTGGAAGTTGGTGCTTCCATCCAGTTGGTGCTGGAACACAAAGGGAGTTGGTGCTTCCTTCTAGTGGGTTCTAGAGAAACCATAGAGTTGGTGATCTCAACAAGTTTCTAATTGTAAAACAGAGGTGGTAGCCTCAAAAGGAGTTGGTTCTCATAAGAATGATAATGTACAGAAAGTAAAGACTACTTATCATATCAAGAAGAAGAGGTTTTCTCCCTTTATGGGTTTCCTTGGGAATATATGTCTCTGCATATTTCATGTGTGTGATTGATGTTGAATATTCTATTGCTTACTTCCCTACATTATTGTGATCATCATTGAGTGTTATGTAATGAGTTTAAAATGGGCATAATTGTTTAAGAACATTAATAACTGATTCACCCCCCCCTCTAAGTTGTCCAACAATTGGTATCAGAGAAAGTTCCATTTATTTAAGTGTAGATCCTATATCTTAAACATGACTATCCATGAAGGAAATTCAACCAACAAGGTCCCTCTGTTCAATGGAACAAACTTTGCCTTCTGGAAAGGTAGGATGAGAACCTACATAATGGCCTTGGGTGCAGATGTATGGAATGGGCTAGAGACTGGTTATGTAAAGCCAATTGTACTACCTTCTAAGGATGACAAGATATAATTCAGCTTCAATGCTAAGGCTATGAATGCTATTCTGAGTGGGCTTGCAGAATCAAAATTTATAAAAGTTATGCACTTAGAATCTGCCAAATAAATGTGGGACAAACTCATTAGCAACTATGAAGGTAATGAGAAGGTAATGGATGCCAAGATTCAAACCTAAAGATTATAGTTTGAACATCTAGAGATGAGAGAGGATGAAACTGTTGAGAAGTACTTTCTGAGAATTGAAAAACTAGTAAATGAAATGAAAGGGCTTGGTAAAAAAATTGAGGAAGCCTCTTTAGTTCAGAAAATTTTGAGATCTCTGTCAGATAGGTTCAACCCAAAGGTCTCTTCTATAGAAGAACTTAATGTTCTAAAAGTTCTACCTTTTGATCAACTTCTAGGAACGTTGACTACATATGAAATGATGATAGGTCACTTTGCATCTAAGTGTCCACACAAAAAGAAGGACCGGAACTCTAAAGGTGAAGAGAAGTACAAATCCAAGAGATTTGATAAAAATAAAATTTTATGTGTAAACAATGATGACTCTTCAAGAGACACATATAGTGACCCTTCTTGTGAAGATAAGGTTAATGAATTTATGCTTATGGCCAAAGAGGATTATAATAATAAAAGCACATGAAGTGATGTTAATGATGAATAACCTGTGGTTGATATGGAAGGTGAACTAATCAGTGCTTTATAAGAGATTCTCAGACTCGGACTTAAGAAAAGAAAACAAAAACAATTGTTGATGCAGTTTGAAAAGGATGGTAAAAAACCTGATGAAGACCTTGCCCTGCTAAAAGTGGAGTTAGAAGAGGAAAAATAAATAGAGGACACTCTGAAACAACAGTTATCAGAGAAGAAGGAAAGATGTGAATCCTTGGAATAAGGGGTAGTAAAAACCAGAAAAGAGATGGAGAAGTTTAAAGTATTATATCTCCAAAATATTCCAAGCATTAAAGCCTCAGCAGAACTAAACAAAATTATTAGAAAACAAAGATATCCTTTGTTGAAGACCATTTTAGGTTATGTAAGTGGTTCAAACAATAAACAACTAGAAAGAAAAGAGAAAATAAATATGATCAAGATCCAAGTCAGCAGACAATCAGACCATGTGAGTAATCTGTCACCAAAAGCTAATAAAGAAAAGATGATCCCTGATAAAAAACAAATATATCAGAAGATGGAGCAACAAATTCCAAGAAGAAGGCCATCCTTCAAGTACCAAAATTTCTTCCATGGTTACTGTTTTTACTGCTCTAATTTTGGTCATAAGATTACAAATTGTCAAATTAAGTTTAGAGACATGCAACTAAGGAGGTCAAGAAATAAACAATCTTTGCAACATAGAACTAAACAGTCAATGAGTAGACAACGATGCACCAACTCTTTGACCTATTGAATGATGAGCTCGAATGCTATAACTTTCATAACTTCGGCCACAAAGTTGCAAAATTCCATCTAGAGAATTACAAAGCAGATCCATTGATAAAGCAATTAGCTAGAAATGCCAACACATAGAAAAAGAAAGATAGTGAAAAATGTGGTCTATTACTTTCAGCTCAAAAACAAAAAGACCCCTAGAATATAGACAGTCGATGTTCCAAGCACATGAATGGAGACAAGGATGAGCTTCTATCTATAAGTAAAAGAAAAATAGAAAATGTGACCTCTGGAAATGATGAACCAGGTAAAATCAAGGGTAAATGGATGGTGAGTTTGAGTAATGGAAAAGGAGATGCCCAAGATGTTATGCTTGTAGATGGTCTGAAACATAATTTGCTCAGTATAAGTCAAATGTGTGATAGAGGCTATGAAGAGGTGTTCACTTCCAAAGATTGCAAGGTAAAGAATGTAAACTTAGGACAAGTGGTGGCTAAAGGCATAAGGACAGATAATAATGCATGTGTGTTGAAAGAAGATAGAGAAGAGTGTCATCTAAGAAAACATGATGAAAGGTGGTTATGGCATATGAGATTTGGACATCTAAACTTTGACCACTTAATCAAGATCAAAAATATTGAGGCAGTAAAAATTCTTCCAAAATTATCAAAGCCACAAGATTTTGTTTGTAAACCCTGCCAAGTAGGAAAGCTAACCAGGACACGGTTTAAATCCAAAGAGCTCTACTTCAACAGAGAAACCACTCCAATTAGTTCATATGAATTTATGAAGACCATCAAGACAGGAAGGCATAGGGAAAGAAAAATTTCATGCTGATCATTGATGATTACTCCAGACTCACTTGATGATTACTCCAGACTCACTTGGGTTGCTTGTCTCAAAGGAAAAATGAAGCATTTGAGAAATTTAAAATATTTGAATATTTAATTGAGAATCAAACAAGCAACAGGTTAAAGGCAGGAAGATCAGACAGAGGAGGAGAATCTATGTCAAGTGATTTCAAGGAATTCTATGATAAACACGAGATCAAGAGAGAATACACAATCCCAGGAACTCCATAGAAAAATGGAGTAGTTGAGAGGCGAGTATGATGACAGGGCTAATGAAAGCATATTCTTAGGATATAATACTAATGGTAAAGGATATAGATGCTTTAATAAAATATTGTATAAATTAGTTGATTTCATTTATTTAAAGGTTGATGAAGGAGTGTCAGTAAGAGAGGTGAGAAATATTGAGCCTACTACAGAGGACATAGCTGAAGCTGAAGATGAACAGGTCCAAGAATCTAGTATTTCATTCCAAGAACAAGATCATCCCCATAAAATACCATTTTCTGAGAGAGAAGGTCACCAATAAGATTGTTCATGCTCATTAAATTCCAACCACAGAACAAATTGCAGACATCTTTACTAAACCCCTAGCCAAGACACCATTTGAATATCTTCGTCAGAAGTTGGGTCTCATCCCTTCTCTCACCTAAGAGATTCCATCCTATCAGGGGGAGTTTGTGTTGGTTGAATATCTAATACCCCCAAAAAGTAATGAAACATATTAGGGGGAGCATGTTTTCTTTGGCATTGATGTCAAAGGGGGAGAAAAGGTGTGGTTTGGATGCTACAATTGGATAACTAAGTAGAACAGTGTAGTCCTTCAGAGTTTCCATCAATGCCAAAGGGGGAGATTGTTGGCATGTTTATAGGCAGAGTGTGCTTGTCATTGATGGCAAGAACAACAACAATAATGGCATATTTACAAGTAGAGTGTGCTTGTCATTGATGGAAAGAACAACAATGACTATGACATATTGGCAGCAATGACGACAAACAGGTTCAAAGAAACAATGATAGCATCGGGAATGACGAAACCATGAGAAATTATTGTATACAAGCTCAGAAGGATGAGCACAGGGAAGAGAGTTGGATTTTATAGATAGCCAGAGGTTATCATGAAGGCAACAAGGAGCGTACACAGGATTCCTTAGAATTCATGAGTTTGCAGAAGGAATCAAGCTCAAGAGGAATAGCGCAGAGTTGCACGAAGAGTGCAAGTGTGTGACAGTGCCAAGGTTAACTTCATTACTAAAGCTCAGGAGAGATAGAAATTTTGAGAAGTATAGACGAGGTCCAAGAGACAGACTCTCATGAGGAGAAAAGGTTGAGACCCTTTAACACTTAGAAATCCTTCTAATTCAGAGAGATCAGAAGCTCAGGAGGAAGATCAGAAGTGGTCGTTGGATCACCGATCTAGAGGAACAACAACCATTAGATTTATTTAAGTGGAAGGTCAGGATAAGAAAGGGATGAGATCTAAGATCTTGTTGGCCCTTGACCAAGTTTTGAGGATCCTTGGTCAGTTTTGACCTATTTTTGGGACTTCTACAGGATGTCGAAGGTGGAGCACAAGACGAAGTGGAGATCGCGATATATCGGCCCCTTTTAGGGCCTTTTCTGGGATTCAAGATTATGTAATGCATATGGGGATGTCAGCCCATGGGTTTACCCATGCATAGGCCTATTTTGTAAAGTATAAATAGAATTTTGAGCGATGTAGGAAGTAGTTTGATCTATGTGATCGAAAGTGCCAAGTGCTGAGTGGAGATTGATTTTGTGCATAATGTATGAGGCTTGCAGAGATTAGTGAAAGAGAGTGTAATAGATTGAGAAGAGGCTTAGTGTTGTAACCTAGCTCGGGGAAGGAGGATCTAGTGAGGTGCGCAGATCTCCTATGCTCTGTGGAGTAGGGTTTTTGTGGCTCTGTCCATGTAACTGATTGAAGAAGATAATAAAGAAGACGAAGAGTTGGTGGACATAGCCCCGGGGTGGGGTTGAACCACGTGCATGCTGTGTTGCTCTGCTTTGTGTGATGTAATGATGTGTTTATAGGTTAAATTTATTAATGATTCGATATAGATGAATGGTAGATAGATATGTTAATGCTATGTTCTTAATAATAAGGATGAATACTAGATATTTCTTATGTGGATGTGATTAGTGCTTGAATATAGTAGATCTGGTTAAATACTACAATGATCTGTAATTAGGGTTTAACTACATTGTAAACTAAGACTGGATATTGATGAAATATAACTACTAAGTGCCCTGTTAAGGTGTTACAATCACAGATATGTGTCCCAGCTAAGGTTGCAGACACTAGAGTCCTGGAACCACCCCTGCCTCTACCTCGAGTGAGACTTCATCTGCTTTGCAGGTGTTGCCAAAAGGGACGGTAGTTAGGGTTTTGTTGGTGTGTTATTGTAGCGTTGAACTCTGGGTCTTCCCCTATGACAACAAATGGTTCTGTTGTTGGGACTGAAACTGTGATTGTTGGGAGTTGAGGAAGAAGAAGCGATGTGCGAAGATCTGACTTAAAACTGTGAAAGATCTATGCATAGATATGTTTCCCTAGTGCGAAGCATTCAACTTGACTTGTGAAGCTCTATGCCAAGAAGAAGGGTCAGGTCTAAAGAAAAGAGGTAAGATCTGAAAGATTTGTGCTCTGAGAAAGGTAAAAGTGAGAATTTTTTCTTAAAGAGGTAAGATCTGCAAGCTCTATGCTCTGATAAAGGTAAGAATAGTGAAAAGTTTTATATCTAGAAGCTTTGTGCTCTGTTGAAGATAAGATTAGTGGAAATTTTTGTTTCTAAAGTATCGATCTAGGTATGTTTGATAAGATTTGTCCTAGCTTGAAAACTAGGGCACTGATAGATGAAAGAAGATTTGATATGAGTAGATCAGATAAGAATAGTGAAAGATATGTTATACCTATGCATAGAGAGAATTTTTGGACTAACAAATGGATGCAGGATCCTAGAAATATTTTTTTGCAGGTTAGCTACTATGATCCTAGTGCGCAGTAGAGGAAAGGTTGGGATCATTTAAAATAAAATGAGGATTAACCCTTTGTTACAGTTGTAGAAGACGGGGACATCTGGCTAAGGAATGCCCTGGTAGAAGATCTAGTTGTCTTTGTTGTAGAGCTATGGACCATGAAGTATTGGATTTCCCTAGAATGATTGCTAAGGTTGAAAGAATGAATATGAAGCAAGAAAACCCTAAGGTAGATCTGGAAACTTAGATTATGGCAGAACCCCATAAAGAATCAAAGAAAGTATTGCTATAGACGAAAGAAACCTTGAATAACCATCGACATATCAACTTATCAGAGATCTTCAAAGAAAAAGAGTGCATTGAAGAAAGAATATGAGACTTCGAAATTGACTGTGTTCTGGATGAGGAAACACAGGTGAATATCATGATAGAAAGAACCTGGGAACTTTTAGGGGAGATTGTTATGATTCCTTCATTGGGAGGAATAGGATTATTCATAGGAAAACTAATAACCCTACATGGAAGACTTACCCAGATATCTATGAGTGCTCATGGAACTTGGACAGATGAAGATATTGAGGTTGTTAAATTTATTGAGAACATCAATCCATTTACTATGTTACTAGGAAAACCTTGGATCGATAAGGACCAGACTAGAAGGAAATAAGAAGAAGTCTTAGAGTAGAAAAAGAAAGAATTAAAAGATTTCATGATTAGGAGGATCGCGTAGTTGATTGAAGAAAAGGAGAATAGATCGAAGCTACTTAGGACCGGAGACTTGGATGTTGAAGTTGGAAGGAAACATGAGGTGCAGGAGAGTAGAGAATCTGCCCCAGCTAGAGAAGAAGTATTACCCATGCACCCTACGAAATAATCTCAGCAGCGCGGAGTTACTATGCCAAAAGAAGAAAAGAATCAGAATGGAAAGAGGAATAACGAGACGAAGCTCACCGGAAAGAAGGCTCGAAATCTCAAAAAGAAGAGATAAAATATCAAAAAGTTACAGAAGGTTCCAGAGGGAACTTCACAAAGGGAAAATTTACAAAACAGGAACTTCGTTGTGATATCAGAACAACATCACATGGCACTTCACCATAGCGAAGAAATATAGTTGTTGAGAACAGTATAATCGTTAGACCGACACCTCGAATGGGTATAAAGGCATTTATTGTCAAACAACTCGCCATCAGACCATTGGGACCATGCCATAAGAGACATAACTGAGTTAATGGAGGCTTCTTGCTTGTTGGAGATATTCGTTGCTTCATTATCTATTTATTCCATCTAACCTTGCACCGAGAACACTTTCTCTAACCATCAATTTGAGCCCGCATATTAGTTGATTCTCCACAGTGATCATCGCACTATCACCATCCGTCCCGTTGCATTGACTAGTTACTCTTCAAACCCGATGGATTCAACCACGAGCACGTATTTCCGAAGAACTTTGTGCAGTCGAAGAGTCTATGTAGGAGGTACTCATTGACCTCATGAATGAAAGAGTAATGTTTGTGGGTATACAAGCATCATCGACGAGAGGAGTGCAAGTCTCTCCGTCAACTACTCGTGGATCTGGACCATCTTGACCAACAACAGAGAAGAGAACCAAGCACAGAGATGACCTAGAAAATGAAAAGTTGATCTCGACCATATTGCCTGATTACATCCCACCTCTATTTGGTGCGGTGAGTCGAGATAGTGTGCCAAGATATTTTGATTACACCATGGTTACCGCATACCTCCTGAAGGGGATACACATAGTAAGAGCACAATAGGACAAGATCGCAGCATTGAAGTTCAATGACTTCAACCTCATAGATCGCAAGAACCATAGCATGCTCGCCCCATACAAATAATTCACCAAGATGAAGAGGAATAATTCGAAGATAATCCCCCAGTCGTGGACGATGAATCTCGCACAGTGCACCCTGCTGAATGTAATGAAAATCCCACACTTTGGAAGGCACCAGGAAGTTAACGCATGTTTCAATCTACTACTTTCATGTTACCATGGCAGCTACTTATGGCTCGACCGTCGTATCACATTCGATCTGAAGCTGATCCATAGGATCACAGGATTGAGTACGCAAGGACCTGATCCGTAGGACTTATATCTAAGAAAATACACAGATCGTGTACTAGCACAAAAGATCAAGGATACATATGATGATGTTGATAAGGGGACATGAGGCTACAAGGTAGCCTCCATCCATAATGGCGCAGTGTGCCTAGCATGCCAATTAATTAAAGGAAATATAGTAAGGAAGAACCAACCCACGTAGGTCACAGGCTTTTTTGTTGACCTTGAAGGGAAGTGCATGGAAGGTCTACAAATGAACTGGGTGAAGTACCTAGTTAATCAACTTGAATTGGATTGCCTCGAAGCACAGGATCAGGGATATGAATTCCATTTTAGATGGCTCCTGATCCTCATCACGTTTGTTGCTTGGGAAATGCTGGAAGGTGCGACCTTCCCATACATCGAGCCGTTCGAGCCACTTCTTGCGAAATTCACCATGCTCTGGTACTTGAGAAATATGAGCAAACAGTGGCATTCGAATGTTGTTTTTTACACATATTACCTCCAAATGAAGAGATCCATTGAAGCTAAACCTCGCATGACTCTGAACACCCTATAGAGGTTCTTACCACTGATGAAGTTCCATGCATATTGACACTTCATCTACATTATAGCATGATAAGACGAGCATAAGGAGGAGCTTCAGTCATACTACAAGCTTAAGGAAGAGGACCTTGAGGATATCACTAACGACTAGTCGGCAGACCTCCTTATTCCCACAGACCTTGCAGAGATGTTTGACCCTGACATCCCAGAGACCACGCACAAAGAACATGATACACCTGGACCCGACAGAAGGAAGAAGAGAGAAGAGGTCCAAGAATTAAGCAACGCCTCAGGCAAGACTGCTTCAGTATCACCTGATCGAGGGGGTGATGATGAAGTAGAAGAGATAAATGGAAAAGAAGATGAACATAAACAAGGAGAAGTAACACTGCCTAGAGATGAGACTGATCCCCTGAAGAAGAGGAAGGTTTCTCCCCCAAAACCTTCTTCCTGGAAGAAATCCAAAGCCGCCATGACCAAGATGCAAACTGTACTCACTACCAAGGATTTTGACTTCATCATAGCAACCCTAAACGACGTCTCATAGGAAATCATGGAGAAAAAATAAGCTAAGAAGGAGGAAATGTACGATAGAATTGAGTTTTAACTCTGAGGGGTACAACAAGCCCTTCAGTCCAGTCACGCAGTGTCCACTGCGCCCCTGCAATCGGGAGAACCCGAGTTGGGAGATAAGTCAACCCAACTCCGTCGACTAGTTGATGCGACCAAAGATCGCCTTCGTCGTGCACAAGAAGAAACTAAACAAGCCACCTAGGCCTTGAAGCAAGTGCAAGGAGTACTCATAGAACAACAGTGACTTGCAGAGAAGGAAAAGGTTTCTCTCTAGATGAAGTTTGAAAAGGGGAAAGCACAAATTCAACAAGAAAAGGAACAATTGCTCGCAGACCAACTCAAAGTGAAAGAAGCAGTCAACAGAGCACTTCTCTCTGTGATACGCTTAGAACCACAGGAAGAAGACTGAGTCATGCATCAAGTAGAGAATATCACAGAAGCTATGCAACAGCCACAAAAATGAATAGCAGACTTAGAGCTCAGCACAGTTCCCGACACTCTGCAGGATGTAAGGGATCAAAGAGAAGCAACTTCCTGAAGCGTAGTTGAAAGAATCAAGGGGCTCGCCATGGAATGTAAGAGGTTGAGTGATTGCAGTGCCCATATGTATGAGCGACTCAATGAGAATCCATAACTGAAGACAATGGAGTCATAGATCCAAGAGGCAAAGTATCAAGAAAAAACAATACAGGCACAGTTGAATCCCCTGTCAGATGTTGAAAGGATGAAGCGATCCCAAGAGCAGCGCACTGCCCAACAGTAGGTCCACACCATTCAGAGAAAATTCATGGAAGTTACTCAAGGGCTCCAACCCGTACAGGATGAGGTTTACCAACTGTTCACAGAGATCGAAGGCCGAGGAGAAGAACTGGAGAAAGTCGTCATTGTAGTTGAAGAACGCCTAGAGGGACCTATCAACGAAGCAATCATACCAGAGTTCGTTGAATAGGAGGTTGTGGCACAACAAAAAGTTGAAGAAGCTCTAGCCAAGCTTGAGTCTTTTGAAATTGAGCTACCTAGATTAGAGTGACTCAGGACGAGTCACAGGTGAGTGTTGGGGGCCCATTGGCCCTTAACCAATTTTTGAGGATCCTTGGTCAAGTTTGACCTATTTTTGGGACTTTGACAGGTTGTCGAAGGCGAAGTGCAAGACGAAGGGGAGATCACGGGATCTCGACCCCTTTTAGGTTCTATTTTTGATTTAGGATTATGTAATGGGTATGGGGATGTCGGCCCATGGGTTTACCCATGCTTAGGCCTATTTTGTAAAGTATAAATAGAAGGTTGAGCGATGTAGGAAGTAGTTCAATCTATGTGATCGAAAGTGTTAAGTGTTGAGTGGAGATTGATTTTTTTCATACTGTATGAGGCTTGTAGAGCTCAGTGCAAGCGATTGTAAGAGATTGAGAAGAGGCTTAGTGGTGTAACCTAGCCCGGGGAAGGAGGATCTAGCGAGGTGCGCAAATATGTTGTCCTCTGCGGAGTAGGGATTTTTTGGCTCTGTGCATGTAACTGATTGAAGAAGCTAATAAAGAAGGCGAAGAGTTGGTCGGCGTAGCCCCAGGGTTGTGTTTCTCTGCTTTGTACGATGTATTGATGTGTTTATAGGTTAACTTTCTTAGTTCTTCGATATAGATTAATGGTAGATAGATATGTTAATGCTATGTGCTTAATAATATGGATGAATACTAGATCTGGACTATGTGGATGTGCTTAATGCTTGAATATAGTAGATTTGGTTAAATACTACAATACTCTGTAATTAGGGTTTAACTGCGCTGTAAACTAAGACTGAATATTGATGAAGTATAACTGCTAAGTGCCTTGTTAAGGTGTTACAATCACAGATCTGTGTCCCAGCTAAGGTTGTAGAAACTGGAGTCCTACAACCACCCCTGCCTCTACCTCGGGTGAGACTTCATCTGCTTCGCAGGTGTTGTCAAAAGTGTCGGTAGTTAGGGTTTTGTTGGTGCGCTATTGTAGCGTTGAACCATGGGTCTTCCCCTGTGCCAACAGATCTCGATCACCTAAATTTTCGTCATCCATTGGATCAAAATAAGTGGAACAACAGGATAATTTAGAGGGCGTACTAATCTCAGCGGTTGATAATCAAGCACTCATATATATGGTAGACAGGGCATACTGGACCCCCCAAACTTTCTGTCTTTAACTGGTGGGGTCCGAGTTGGTGGTATTTTCCATGTGGGACCCTCATACGTGTCACCTTCATGTTAACTTGGACCCCCTCGCTCATTACCACCTATCGCCTAGCCCCCCTCCGAGTAAACCACCAAACCACTCATACATACCACCTTCGTACTCCGACGTGACACTCCACTAACTGCTACACATCACACTCAACTACCGATCTCTGCTTTCACCTCCACTACACTGCCTACACATCTCACCCATGTTAGCAGACCACTTCAGAAAGGACATTTGGAAAACCATGTTAGCAAGGACATGTGGAATACCACGTTAGCAAGTACACGTGGCATAATCATATGATGACAAGTGTTAAGAGGAAATTGGCTCGTGCCATGTTAACAAGTGAAATAAGCAAGCTACGTCAATCTGAGAGATTTACTTTGGAAACTTCATCACCAACAAATGTCAAAAGTCCCGAAGGACAAAGGTCCAAAGTCTCTCCAAGTCTTCCGATCTAAATATCACTTCTGGTGCATTCTCAACCGTTGATCTAGTTCAGTGAAAGGACATTATAAGTGGAAGTGTTAACTGACATCAAGCGGTCTCCACCACCTATGACTTATTTGACAGGTGACCACTCTAGAGGAGAATGAAGTAGCGATCATCCTAAAGTCCCGAAGAGTCGAAGGAGCTGAGGACTATCGATCTACAGTAGGACACACATGAACAGATCATGTACTATGGGTGAAATGCTCCGGGAGAAAGCAAGTGTAGAGGAGTTGAATCTCCTGAAGGATGAAGTCATGAAGTAAACGAGGATTGTTGATTTGAGAAGGACATGTGGCAGGAATCTATGGAATCCAACTAAAAGAGTTATGTGAGAGTTTGAAGGTTGAGAATTGAAATCACCGAAGCCTGGAGTAGTGAATAAGATCTCGATCATTGATCAAGAAAGGGGACACAGGATTGTTGATCTAGTTGAGAGGTAAAATCCCCGAAGTAAAGGTAGAGTCGTCGATTAAGGAGGACAAGTGTCTGCAGATCACCAACTTCGGAACATTGTCCTATGGAAGAAACAAGAGTTTGAGAATTGAAAGTCCCGAAGGCCGGACTTGTGGAGGAGATCCTGACGGTAGATTCAGGGAGACAAATGTCAATAGATCTTCCACTTCGGAAGATTGTCATATGGGAAAAGAGAGATTTGAGAGTTGAAACTCCCAAAGATCTAAAGTCTAGAATCAATCACATCCATTGATTTAAGAAGGTTAAATATGATCTGTCAGTTTAGGTGCACCGTCAAGATCGTGAGATCGACGATCTCATCGCATTGTGGGGATTGAAGGTGCGTGAACTTTACAATGTTGAAGGCAGGCCACAATCGAAACCATGCTTTTGGATAAAGGACACGTGGAGCTCTGTAGTGAATTGCATGGTCACATGAGATCATCGCCCAAGTTCATATCAAAAGAAGGAGCTAACACTCGCTAGACCGAGGTTGAAAAGTGCTCGGAAGTTATGCTTGTGGTCATACCCATGGTCACATCAACGAAGGTTAAGGGAGGATGTAGCACATCGCTAAGCTCCACTTTAGATATCGAGAGTTGGGAGAATCAATATGTATCATACTAATATTCCCAAATTCGTGAGTCACAAAGCACCTTTTGGTTAGGCATATGGTCTCCGTCGATGGTCACATGAAGGAAGGGGCTTAGAAGCCAAAGAATCCAAAATGACTCTCTATAACTGATGGAATAAAGTGATTTTATTTGCCAGAGAATTTGAAGATATTCAGGGTGATCGCCAGAGGAGATGAAGAATCTCGAGGTAACTTCCAGTGGAATGAACACTCATCATAGAAACAATTGACAAATGGAAAAGTTTCGAAGACTGTAACTGCCAGAGAAGCCAAAGAATCTTAGGATAATGACCATTGATGAAGAACACACTCATCATAATCGCCAGAGAGGACAAAGATTTGAGTGTATGATCTGGCAGAGGACTTGGCATGATAAATATATAGAGAACAGAGAAGAGATGGTTGCTTATTTTGAGATTTATTCATGTGGGTAGAAGCAGGATGTGCGTAGCAGATGAAGCGTACATAAGAGGCGTAGAGCAGAGAATGGAAATGTTGCATAGAGCATAAGACACAGAATAAATACATAGAACAAAAGGCATATCTAAGAGAGGAAGAGAAATATGAAGTGTGCATGTAGAGACAGAGCAGAAGAACAGAAATCACAAGAATATGTGAGCAAGAAGACATTGATGCAGGCAGAGCAGAGCAGTGTAGGAAAACAGTGATGAGACTGGTAAGTTATTGATAAATATTGTATCACTCTAATAAATTTCAGTAACAAAGATTTATATCTTACGGTGGTAGGGTGGTGCTAGGGAGAACTGTTGTCCTCATAGTTTCAAGTGGGTTCTTGAACACAGGGATTTGCAGCTTCCATCTGGTTGCAACTAGAAAAACCAGAGTAGTGCAAGGGATAACTATTGTTCTTTGTTATACAGGTTGGTGCCTATGTAACTGGAAGTTGATGCTTCCATCCAGTTGGTGCTAGAACACTCAGGGAGATGGTGCTTCCTTCTAGTGGGTGCTAGAGAATCAAGAGAGTTGGTGCTCTCAGCAAGTTGAAGCTTGTACAGGTTGGTGCTTGTGTGACTAGAAGTTGGTGCTTCCATAAAGTTGGTGATGGAACACAAAGGGAGTTGGTGCTTCCTTCTAGTGGGTTCTAGAGAAACCAGAGAGTTGGTTCTCTCAGTAAGTTGTTGCTTGTAAAACAGAGGTGGTAGCCTCAAAAGGAGTTGGTGCTCATAAGAATGATAATGTACAGGAAATAAAGACTACTTATCATATCAAGAAGAAGAGGTTTTCTCCCTTTATGGGTTTCCTCAGGAATATCTGTCTCTGAATATTTCATGTGTGTGATTGATGTTGAATATTCTATTGCTTACTTCCCTACATTATTGTGATCATCATTGAGTGTTATGTAATGAGTTTAAAATGGGCATAATTTTTTAATCATAGTAACAACTGATTCACCCCCCACTCTCAGTTGTCCAAAACATCTGATGTCCTCTCTCTCATCAACTCCATGGTTCTACAGTCTTTGTCATCATGGCCTATAACTTGCAAAAGTTTCAATACAAAATCTTTGGTACTGTCTGGTACTTCTGCATCATTGGGCAGTCATATGGATCATGGCCTTGTTTCTTACAAATTTTGCACCATAGTCCTCCTGTTCGTAATGGATTTTACATTCTTGTTGCCATGTATTGCGCAAATGTTGCACATTTTTTCTTATGGTGTCCTTATGTCCTGCATGTGGTACACCAAAGGACTTCTTGTTTGTCCTTAATTTTGTTCTGGTTTAGCTGGAACATTAAGTTCTTCAGATCCTCCTTCAGCTCTTTGATGGCTGGATCTGTCTTTTGATATTGGTTTTATTCCAGTTATAGGGAAGCCTACAGAGCCTCAGCCTATGTCTGAAACTTTTGTTGTCATAGTGGATATTTTAAGTGTGGTAATAATGAATTGACAAACAGGTTCCTATGCTGCATATCTGTCATGAGATATTTCAACTTTCCTTTAAGTGGATTGAATCTTTGGTCAATTTCCCATACGGATTCTCTTGTTTTCTATTTAATTTCTATCATCTCATTCATGTATTGTTCCTCTAAACTTGGCTTCTGAAACTCATTTATTAGCAATTGCTTGATATCCGCAATCATTTTGGTTGTTCCTGGTGGATTGTTTGTGGCTAAACTCATATACCAATCCAGCACGTGATCCCTTAGTGTGATCACTAGTTGTGTAAGTTTAGTATCCTCATATGTGATTTGTTTTTCTTCCCATATCTTTTAACAAATAAACAGGGGCTTCTCCGGGACCTCTGATGCTTATCCTTTGAATTCTAGTAACCTGATGGTGGGATTATGTCCTGCCATCCTAAATGTTGAACTACTACCTCCGCGCAATGTAGATACTTGACTAATGCTTCCTGAACTAGATCCCCCATTTGTTGTTCTTTGCATGGATGTACTTCCTGATGTCTTCCTTCTCCCGAAGTTTGGTTGTTTAAATGGTGGTGTTTTCTTTGGTGTGTTAGTCGCACATGGGTTTATGGATTACACACTGACATTAATATGGATAGTATTAATGCCTTTTATTCTTGCTCTTGGACCTCTCGTCTTCCTCTCATATGTCGGGCGTAGGATTTTCTCAATATGCTCCACAACCCAAATATCCTCTACCTCCTCTTCATCACTTTCCAAGCCTTCCCTCACGACTATGACTCTTCTTGTTGTTCACTTTGTATTGGTAGGGTGCTCCAATGTGCGTCTTTCCAGTTGTCTCCATGATTCACTTGATATGGTTGTTGTTCATCATGATTGGGTCCAAGGCTTCCTCCTTCTTTCCTTTATCCATTTCTCCTTTTTCTGTCAGTGCTTTCCCTCTTCCCCCATGCACGTAGGGAAGTTTAGTTGTTTGACTCCATTGTCATTACACATTTGTTATAGAGAAATATATCAATAGAAGTATACAACGATCTAATATACCTTTCTCTAGGACCACCTAGAAACTCTTACTCTGATGTGTTGTACGACTTCACAGTATCTACTGCAAATTCTGTTATAAAGCCTGCTACAATACTGTCGATCCAAAAATCTATTGTGCGGGTGAATTTATTATTCACAAGCTGTAACTACGTGATATGAACTATGGTCCAATCTAATTGCTAGATCCAGTTTTTTGCATGGTTATCCTTCAATCGCAATATCCACTCCTGCAATAAGTATGGAAAATCACAAAAAAATTACTTCATGCAGATCAGTAAACACATACTTCTCAAGATAGTTGTGTGGTGTTGCTCTAGGGTTTATGTTATCTAGCTGCGCAAAATCTAGCTCCTTTGTTTTCAGCCATCTTTCGATCTCTGCTTTTGTGGGATCCCACGGTCTCAACATCCCCTTATAGAAGCGCATTCTCTCACCTTCTTGTCATTTGATTCGATATTATTTCGACATGCCTTCCGCAGATCTTACATTCTTTTAATACTTTTTCAACAGATCTCATCCACTCAATCCTATGTTGTTCCAACCGACAGTGGAACCATATGTTGGTTACTTATCTGAATTATACCTTTAACATGATTTGACCAAGGTTCAGGTCTACTAGGGATCCAACAAAGCCTCTAAAACTATTTTCCCTCCTAGTAAACCAGAAGGAAATGTAGTACACAGAGTGCACTGCACAGTCTCACCCGAGATAGTCTTAATGGGTGACTACAATACTCAAGTGCTTGTAGTCCAGGATTGAATGGGGATCTGTGAGTTACTCACTATGAGATATATCTAATTGTTAAAGTAATATATTGTCATTCTCATTCATGCATGTAATGTAATTGGATCCACTAATTCATTCATACATCATTCTAACATCTACTCATATATAGTAAAATATATACAAGCATTCAATCACATAACACAAGTTTTACCGTTGTTCACCCCCTCCTGGGCTACATTCACAAAGATTTGTCTCTTAAGCTCTTTTATTATGGTTCTGTCATATATGGCACCACACACATTACAACTCCATTCATACATTCAAAAAATAGACTCCACGACCTTTACGAGGCTGACTAGATCGCATTACGCTCCTTAGCCTCCGATCTAACCCTCAAGGTCTAGTTATTTTTCTCTCCCTCATCTCAAATACTTACAAAAAGGTATCGGATTATAGTCATGTTACATACTAGTTACTCCTTCTCACATGAGTAACACTACATAGTCTGACCCTCTCCAACTATAGAACTGACTCTCTTGAACTACAGAACTGACTCCTTACCTAGACCTCCTAGGTATCTATTTATATTCGTTCATAGCTCATAATCCATTATAATGTATTACAAAAACCCTAACCCTTGTGTCCTTAGGTCTTCCTTGCATGCACGTGTGTTGCTTTTCCTTCTAGCTGTCGCTTTCCTCTTGCATTCCTTTCTTCCCAAAATAGCCTTTCTTTCTTATTCGACTTGCTTCCAATAGTTGGTCACCTACGTGACTTCTTGTAATATGTATATCTTCTTATACATTTTTTTTTCTTTTTTGTTTTGTGGACGTGTAATTATTTATGGCTTCTTTCTCACTGTGGAAGATGTCAAGTAAATCAGAGGTGTATTTTGGGTTCGCAGACGACGCTAGCCGACACACTCAGAGGCTTGCTTCCATAACTTCAGTGATTTTCGCACCTGGAGGCCAGTTTATATCTTCCGGAGGTATCTGTCTTGGCTACAATACAAACAATGTTTCTGAATACAGTGCAGTGATATAATTTCTTCATGACGCTTTGTTGCATGGGATTTCTCACCTCTTGTTCTACCTAGATGCTTAACTGGTTGTGTCCTAGTTAAATGGGTTTTACCATGTTTATGATCCCACTTTGCACCGACGTTTCCTTAGGGTATGTCTCTTAGAACGTTCTTTCAATTACATTACGTATATCCATGTTCCTAGGAGATTTAATCATCTAACAGATACTCTAGCTAATCAAATTTTAGATTGACATGTTGCACACACATAAAATGAAAAGCACACACATACACATGTACATACATTTGTAAAAGATGTAATCTATAAGAAATTATATATATATATATATATATATATATATATATATATATATATCTCAAAAATAGTGTCATGAGTACATAGGTGGGCGTGAATGGCTCAAAAAGTGTTTAGTATACATCGTTGGGATTATGCCCTCAAACAATACATATACAAAATGTGCCCTCACCACATCAATAGTCTATACTATCTAAGCATGGGGCCTATTGGCCCTGCCATAGTGTACAACGATGTTGGCCAAACGCTGAAATAGATGGAACCAAGTCCGTGGCACCCCTATTGTAATGAACGATAAATTTACCAACTAAAAAAAAAATTTCTAGGTGCATTAAAACTTCTTTACTATGTTATACTTTATTGGTTTACAACCATAATCGTCACTATCAACATACAATGTAAGCTTAAACGTCTTTACAAGCGACTAAGACAAGGTGGTGAACCTTTCCATAAAGTTGTGCCTATTACAATCATTTAGTACATGTGATAACACTTGTCACAATAAGTTAAGGTTTAGACCATTCATGAAACTATGTTCTGGTTATGTCATACAGTCTAAAGTAACTCTAGACTACATGGTTTCTACCTTTATCAAAGGGTCCACAAACATGTTTCACTAAAGCTCCACTTTTAAAACAAGTCTTAGTACTCTCCACTTCATATCCAAATGAATGAGTACTTCCAACTTTATTACAACAATCCCATACATTCAAGTCTCATTTTCTTTACTATAAGCCCTATAATTCCATGTGTCAAGAATTGTTTAATAGTTGATGTTAGATACAAAAAAAATTACCATATAGTTCCTATATCTAAATTTATACAAGGAAACGTATTTTCTTGAGTTTATATGAATGTATTATTGTATGTCTTACCTAAGATATTTAAACTTATTCACATACGGGTCTCCTTGAAAAAACTATACTATAACTATACGCGCACTCTAACTGTCACCAATAGTGGACATTCTTGTTAGTTTTCTTTGTGAAGGCTTTTAACACAGTAGTTAGCGGAAACTAACACACCAATTCGAAAACGACAAGGTCAAACGAATAATGTTGTTTAACGTTGGAGTTGGAATCCCATCTAGCATGACAAGTCATAACCCTAATGCTTATTGTCCAGCATAAACCTCCCGCCTTAGTGACAAGGATTGGCACTAACAGTGTTATTGGCTTGGTTCAATGTGCAGTTAATACATGTCCGTAAATAACATTGAATTCTCTAGTTGAAAGTTATGGGGCTCCTACACTGTACTGATTCTAGGTTATCGTGACCAATGTGGATATGCCATGCATGTTTTTTCACATGGCTGGTGTACTCCAAGCATCCCTTCACCATTACTTTGTGATACGAGAGTATCCTGGGTAACTAATGTCTCATTTTTCTTTTGGCTCTCTGTATTTACAACAAAACACTTAGTGTTAAACGCTGCAACTCTTCTCTGTGTGATGGTTCATGACATGGTGATTCCTACTCTGCGTAAAGAAAGAAGTGGTTACATGTCTATCTGGTTCCCTCCTCTATCAAGTAAGTCCACAATCGAATTTAATGCTTAATCTATCTATAGTAAAGTGGTAGCTTTTGGGAAGGGTTAATCATAGTGGTGATTGCCTCTGCAACTATTATCCTTTACGGCTTCCAGTTAAGGTCGCTCCCTTCGTTTTTCTTTAAAATCTAAGTGTATTTCCATTCATGCCCTATGTAAAATAAGTGTCTCCCACTCGTGGAAGTTTCGACCCTGTCTCCTCCCATGAGGGTAACCACCCATTACTCAGGTTTTTTTGTTGGGACTTGTATGCATATTTTACAAACGCGGTTTAGTTTCAGGATTCAAGAATTGTCTGGTAATGACATTTAGGGTTTTTGTTTGCAAGAAGGTATACCATGACCTTGCTCTTCTCTTGATTGTTTAAATATTTGTTTTGACTTAAGTTATGTGCAACATACCTATCGTCGAAGGTCCCGTGGTTAAAGCTTGCACACATTTTTCTACAGTGAGCTTTAAATCCACTTGTGGTGTCCTGTATGTGTAAATGCATGTCATTATTCTTTGTGTATTATATTATGTATATCTCTTGGATTAGTAAGGAGGCGAGGATGGAATGAAAGCCCGAAACCTTGGTTCTTAAAGCTAAGAAAGTGCCTCCCTGGACTTACTGGGATTCATTTCATTTTAAATCCATGACATAAAGTTATAAAGGAAAGATCCCATGTGTTTGTAACAAGATTCTTCTTTCCCATAATGCGCGCAAGCAATAACCTATCTGTGGTATCATTCTGTTTATTTCTCATCTAATTTATATAGGAAAGTTGAGGTCGTAAGACCTCTCTTGATGTAATTAATTTAATTTCTAGGATTTATATTTCAGTATAGAATTCACCCTAAATTCACTATTATTGAAATCTGTGGTTAAGATAGTAGGTTCAAAAATGTATTTCGGGTTCTGTATTAATGCTCGGTTCCTGTCTGTGTGTTCTTTATCGTCAATTCGTAAGTTTAATAATTATGATACCAATGTCTCGTAACCCTGTCTATAATTCTGAGCTGGGCAATAATGCCTTTGTGGGATTTTCTTTACACTGTGCAAAATTTATTGTTCTGGTTGTGAAATGTAATGCATGTTCATCACTGGTCTATTTGTTTGTTTACATCCTGGATCAATCGGTAAATCCTTTTCAGTTGCAAAACTAATGATGGGATTGTGAGGGTACCCATCATACATTTCAAGGCTTGTTCCTCCCCTTTGGGCATGTGGACAGTTTTCTTAGCGACGTCGATGGAAGGAAAAAAAAAAATCCATGCCCAAAATCTCAAGCTAAGTAATGTTCATATATTGACTCTTTAGTATTTTAATTTTGTGGGTTCTTCCTGAACATTGCTTCATTTTCAATATTTAAATTCGTTGATTGTTCATAACCTAGTTTAATAATTTATTGATTCTCCCCTTGCAGGACTTAATTGTCCGAGGACATGGATTTATGGGATCACCTCACTCGAAAGGTATTCAAGTTCCAACTCTTAGTGTTAAAATTAACCTCCTAGGTTCTGTTTATAGTGCTACAGGGTTTTCACCCTAGGATACTATTCATGTGATAGTTTGACATCGGGTTTCTGTAAATAATTGGTTATTTGTATTTTTTAAATCCTTAATGGAATAAACAAATTTGAACAGGGAAGAAACCCTATATTGAATACTATTCCATTTTTAACAATTATGATCGCATGTGTTATGTAGAATGTAAAAACTTTGTTAAGTGTTGAACTGCCTCGGTAACATGTGGCATTTTCTATACCCCTAAATTTTTCTTAAGGGTTTTTCTATAACGAAAAGGACTGTACTTCTCCATGATTTTGATATAGATTGATAAATGGAAAAATAATGGAAATATCATGTGATTCAAGACGGCTATAAAATCTTTCCGTGTTTGAATCCTTAGATTCTTATGTAGCTCTGCATATCTAAACATACAACAATATATATACATATATTTATATCTTGTATTTATTTCCAGAATTCCGTTTAGCATGTTCAACAGTCCAATATTCCTTAACTTGAATACATGTATGCATATATTTACATGCCTGGTAAAGGTTACAATTAACACAGTAATAATTCTAGTTTATTTATCTTGGATGCATATCCTATGTACATGTATATTTACATAATTCAACTTCATTAACAACTAACACACACAATATCTTTCTTAACTCTACTAAATGAATAAAATCAAATTGTAAAGGCTTATTCTACAATTCATTTCATTCTACCAGCTATTAAGCAATAAAACAACTCAACAAGGAAATAAGTAGATGTACATATCTGAACAAAGTGTTGGGACAAAAAATGGAACAACCAAGTTCCACCCAACAATAGAACAGAAAAACAAAAATACTTTCTATATTCACCCCCTAGCCTGACCATGAATCCATAAGGACGAACTCCAATCCTCCTCTTTCGCTATAGTCCTCTTTTAGATCAAAAATTCCCCTTGCCTCACACTCCGAACAGTGCTCATAACAACAAGTGATATTCTTTCCCCAACATACTAAGAATCGTCCTACCTCCTCTCATATGATGTATATGCCCCCAAAACAAATCATCTTGTGCCTAGGTCTTTTCCCCCTTTGGGAATTTTCACAGCTTTACAAATCCCTGATTTTTAGGGGCTGCCAATGGCCAAATTCCTCATTTTCCACTTGTAAAATTCATCACTGAGGTAGTTCAAGCATGTTTCCCACTCATGGCGTCATGGTTAGCTGATTTCAACCTGGCTGCTCCATTTGTCCTTCAACAATTAATATAAAAATATGTGTCTTTTACAAGTGTCATAGTAAAAGAGTTGGTTGGGAAAATCAAATCTTTGCCCAACAATCACAATAATTAATTACAATGAATCAAATCCCAAATTCGGAATTGTCATAAATGGAATTAATTTTCCAAATACAAATTTGCCAAAAATGGAAATAAATTCCTAAGTGCATACAGAATTTAGTAATTAATTATTTTTGGGGATATTACATCCTCTCCCCCTTCAGTACAACACTGTCCTCAGTGTTCATTCCTTTCTTGGAAAAAGATTGGTTAAGATTTATACAAATATTCCTCCAATTCCCAAGTGGCCTCCTCAGGACTAAAGTGCTTGCATTGCACTTTTACCTGGCGATGGCTCTGTTCCGTAGTAATGTTTCTCTCCTATCTAGAATGCACAAAGGTTTCTCTTTGAACTCTCCTTCTGGTTCCACCTGCACTATGTTCCAATCGATCATGTGAGTAGGATCATGAACATATTTTTTTAACAAAGAAACATTAAATGCATTATGAACTTTTAAATTTACGGGAAGTGAAAGTTGATATGCCACGGGTCCAATTCGAGCTAAGATATCAAAGGGGCCACAAAACCTAGGTGCCAACTTTGCATAGTTTACTAGCTTTAATGAACTTCTTCTGGCTTTGATTTTTAAATACACGTGATCTCTAACTTGAAATTCCTAGTGTCTTCTTTTCAGATCTGAATAACTTTTATGTCTATCTTGTGCCTCCTTTAAATTATGTTGTACTTTTCTTACCGTTTTCTCCATTTCCTGGAGCATTTCTGGTCCCACCATGAGTCTTTCAACTGGGTTATCCCAACTAATTGGAGTTGTACACTTTCTGTTGTATAGTCTTCAAAGGGGCTCATCTTAGCCGATGTTTGATAACCATTATTGTATGCAAATTCCACCAAGTGCAGGTATTCATCCCACTTAGTTGGTTTCGTCCTTACATACATTCGTAGCATATATTCCATAATCTGGTTCGTTCGTTTAGTCTGCCCATCCATTTTTGGATGATATCTTGTGCTGAAATTCATGTTAGTATTCATCCCTGCAAACAATTCTTTCCAAAATGTAGATGTAAATTTGACATCTCTATCTGAAATCACCATTTTAGGAATACCATGTAGTCTAAAAATTTCCTTCATAAATATTTCAACGATGTTAATATCTTTATAAGTAGATTTCACAGGAATAAAATGTGCAGACTTGCTAAGTTTATCGATTACTACCATAATTGAATCATTCTGTTTTTGAGTTTTAGGAAAACCTGTGATAAAATCCAGTGAGATAGTCTCCCACTTCCATTCTGGTACAGGTAGAGTCTGTAATAGGCCAGTTGGGTGTTGGTGTTCAGCCTTCACCTGTTGACAATCTAAGCACTTAGATAAGTATTATGTTGTCTCGCCTTTCATGTTAGGCCAATAAAACAACATCCTCAATGTTGTTACCATTTTCTGGTATCCTAGATGACTAGAATATGGCTTCTTGTGTACTTCGCCCAAAATTGTTAGCTTTAATTCACCAGAATATTGTATGTACAACCTATTTTTGAATCTTAGTAATCCATTTCTATCCAAACTCAGATCTGTTTTGTCTAAATTTTCTGCATTATTTTGTAAATATGGCACGGTTTTGATGTATTTTTCGTCATTATCACTTGCATATTTTATCCTTTGCTCAATGTCGCTTTCTGCCTTGCTAATATTTATCTCAAACAACCCATGAATTCTTCTACTTAAGGAATCTGCCACTTTGTTTTCCTTACCCTTGATGTGTCTTACCTCGAAATCGAGTTCTCTCAAGAAGGCCAGCCATATTTCTTGCCTTGCGTTAATATATGGTTAACTAAACAAGAATTTCACACCACTTTTATCAGTTAGAAAAAAAAAATTCTTCCCATTATATAGTGTCGCCACATTTTTAATGCATGGATTATAGCTGCCAATTCCAAGTCATGAGTGACGTAATTTCATTTATTCTCTTTTAGTTTTCATGACTCGAAACAAATAATGTGCTCTTATTGAGTTAGGACACCTCCCAAACCTTCTTTTCTCGCATCCACACAGATTGTAAAGTCTTTATCCGGGTCTTCTATTCTTAAAATAGGTTCAGTTGTTAATAGTTCTTTTAACTAGTAAAATTGTTCTAACATTTATGCGACCAAATAAACTTGGTTCCCTTTTTCTATAGAGATGTGATAGGGTATGAAATCTTAGAGAATCCCTCTATAAACCTACGGTAGTACCCGGTGATTCCCATGAATGACCGGATGTTCGCCACATCCTTAGGGATAGGCCATTCCATGATGGCTCTTATCTTTTCTGGGTCAACTGCAATACCCTCTTCAGATATTACATGTCCTAGGCACTGCATTTTCTTTTGGTAAAAGTCACATTTATCAAATTTTGCATATAACTTGTGTTTTCTTAATGTCTGCAATACTATCCTTAGATGTTCTTCGTGTTCTTCTTCCATTTTCGAATACACTAGAATATCGTCAATAAATGCCAAAACAAACTTATCCAGATATTGACTAAATATGCTATTCATTAAACACATAAACATTGTTGGTGCATTAGTGAGACCAAATGGTATAAAAAAAAATTCATAATGTCCATATCTCATTCTAAACATTGTTTTACTTATGTCTTCATGCTTTATTCTGACTTGGTGATAACTAGATCTTGAATCCAAATTAGAAAAAATCTTTTCCCCTCCCACTTGGTCAAACAAATCATTGATTCTGGGTAGGGGATATTTGTTCTTAACAGTCATTTTTTTCAACTGTCTATAATCAATGCATAATCTTAGATTTTTGTCTTTCTTTTTAAAAAAAAGGACCGGTGCTCCCCACGGTGAGACACTTGGTCTGATGTATTCCTTTTCCAACAGTTCTTGTAGTTGAATTTTTAACTATGTTAATTCGGTTAGAATCATCTTGTAGGGTTCCATAGATATAGGGGATGATACAGGCAACAGATTGATAGAGAAGTCTATCTCTCTTCTTGGGGGCAGTTCTGGTATTTTGTCTACAAATAAATCTGTAAAATCATGTAAGACGGTAAAATATTCTAGGTTGGGTTTGTTTTATTTTTCAAACAGATTTGTCACTTGAATAGCATAAATCTGACAACCTTTATTCATACACTTCTTAAACTATATTGTTGAAATCTGCCTAAATGAGACTAGTTTTATGATGCCTTGTACTGTCCTAATAGTGTTGTTTTCATCTCTATAAGTAATTGATTTTTCATAACAATCCAAAATTGCTTTATGCGTGTCTAACTAGTCCATTCCAATAATTATATCATAAGACCCTAACAGTAGAATATTTAAATTTAACTTTGTGTTTTGACCATTTAAATTGAGTTCACAATCAGAAATGAAATCTATTACTTTCCTTTTCGTCCCTTTTGCTAGATGTACTAACCAGGATTTAGTATGTTTTATTTTCTTAAACTTGTTTGAATCAACTACACTAGGAGTAACATATCTCAGAGTAGCTTCTCGATCAATTAAAATAGAAATATGATTATTATTGATTTTACCTTCAACTTCCACTATAGTGAATTGGTGATCATCTTGTTGTCCATCCACAACTGTGTTGATCCTGTGTATGCTTCTACCCACATCTCCCACTGTAGAGGCTTCTTGCAGATTGTGAACTGTGGTCCTTGTTGCAGAAGTTAAATGTGGAAAGTTCCTCCTTAAGTGAGGTTCTCCACACTCCCACCATTTTAACGATTCCCTGGGGGTGTCCCCAAACTTATTGGGTCCCAGAATAACAGGTCTTTCTCCTTGGGTGTTGTGATTATTGGACTAAAAATATTTCCTTGGAAAATTCCTTGCTGCATTCTGGAAAGGGGCTGGTTGGAAGCCCTTCTTCCGTTGATTCATTTTGTCCTGTTTCTTATCTTTCCAAGCCTTGGGAAGTTCACACCGTTGTTTTTATTGGTCATAACACATTCGGGCCTTTCTAAAGTCTTCACTCAAGGTTTTTGGGTTGTCAAATTCAATTATGTCCTTATAGAACTGTGGTAAGAAGCTTAGGAACCGCTAGATTTTTACTTTGTCTTCCCTGATATAAGGCACAAATCTTAATAGTTCAAGGAATTTGTTTATCAAGTCATCCATAGTCATTTGACCGAGTCTTAGCTCATAAAATTCTTTGGTCTTTATCTCATAATAAATTTTTGATAAATATTGTTTCTTAAAGTATTTCTTGAAATCCGACCATTCCATATGTTTTTCTTTTAATCCCTTGGCCAACTTCAGGTCTTGCCACCATATACTCGCCTTTCCTTTCAAGTTATAAATGGCCATTCTGACCTTCATGTTGCTAGAATAGTTGTAAATCTAGAAACACTTTTTTATGTCTAGTAGCCATGCTTCAGCCTCCTCCCCTATCTTGGATTCTCCGTCAAAGGTGGACAGTTTGATTTTTTTAAATTCCCCCTCCAGGTGGTCCACCCATTTCCTCTTTCTTCCTATGGCTATTTTATTTTCTGTTCTTGGTGTTCCTTCAAAAGAACTGTTCTCGTTTTCTGCTTCGGGGCCATAATTTTTGGAGGCCCTTTTGCTGACCTCTTCTTCCTTGTTGTTGTCTTTTGGGCTCTTATTTGTTACTATGCTACGTAACAGTACTTCATTTATTTCATGCTAGTCTTCGTGTGCCTTTTTCCATTTCTCATTATCTGTCTTAAAATCTTGCAGTTCCACAATAAGGTTTCTCATTGTTTCCAGAACCTGGGTGGCTAAACTTCCTTCATTGTTATTCCCAGGCTCTCCAGGATGTCCTTGACCAGGATTCTCCTCAAGTCTGATTTCTTCTTCATTATGTGTTGCCATTATCACAACAGAACAAATTTGTTTTGTTTGTAAAAGTAAGCGTGTTTGTTAGTTTTTCATTTAACAAAATAGCATGTACTAAATAAATTTTTGGCCCTGCTTTGAGGTCCAAGTGTTGTAATATTTTCTTTGATACCATATGTAATGTACCCCAAATTTACCAACTAAAAAAAAATTCTTTACTCTGTTATACTTGATTGGTTTACAACCATAATCATCACCATTGGCATACGACGTAATCTTAAACGTCTTTACAAGCGACTAAGACAAGGTGGTCAACCTTTCCATAAAGTTGTGCCTATTACAATCATTTAGTACATGTGATAACACTTGTCACAATAGGTTAAGGTTTAGACCATTCATGAAACTGTGATTTGGTTATTTCATACATTCTAAAGTAACTCTAGCCTACACGGTTTCTACCTTTATCAAGGGGTCCACAAACGTGTTTCACTAAAGCTCCACTTTTAAAACAAGTCTTAATACTCTCTACTTCATATCTAAATGAAGGAGTACTTCCAATTTTATTACAACAATCCCATGCATACAAGTCTCCTTTTTTTTATTATAACCCCTATAATTCCATGTGTCAAGAATTGTTTAATCATTGATGTTAGATACAAAAACCATTACCATATAGTTCCTATATCTAAAGTTATACAAGGAAACGTATTTTCTTGAGTTTATATGAATGAATTATTGTATGTCTTACCTGAGATATTTAACCTTATTCACGTATGGGTCTCCTTACAACAACTATACCCTAACTATAAGCCCACTCTAACTATCACCAGTAGTGGACGTTCTTGTCAGTTTTCTTTGTTAAGTCTTTTAACATAGTAGTTAGTGGAAACTAACACACACCAATTGGGAAACAATAGGGTCAAACGAATAATGTTGTTTAACGTTGGAGTTGGAATCCAATATGGCATGACAAATGATAACCCTAACGCTTATTGTCCAGCATGAAACCTCCCACCTTAGTGAAAAGGATTGGCACTATTAGTGTTATTGGCTCGGTTCAATGCGTAGTTAATACATGTTCGTACATAAAATTGAATTCTCTGGTTGAAAGTTATGAGGTTCTTGCACTGTACTGATTCTAGGTTATCGTGACCAATGTGGATATGCCATGCGTTTTTTTTCACATGGTTGGTGTACTCTAAGCATCCCTTCACCATTACTCTGTGATACGAGAGTCTCCTGGGTAACTAATGTCTCATTTTCCTTTTGTCTCTCTACATTTGCAAGAAAACACTTAGCTTTAAACCTTGCAACTCTTCTCTGTGTGAAGGTTGACGACATGGTGATTCCTACTCTTCGTAAAGAAAGAAGTGGCTACACGACCGTCTGGTTCCCTCCTCTATCTGGTAAGTCCACAATCGAATTTAATGCTTAAGCTATCTATAGTAAAGTGGTATCTTTCGGGAAGAGTTAATCGTAGTGGTGATTGTCTCTGTGATTGTTATCCTTTACGACTTCTGGTTAAGGTCCCTCCCTTCATTGTTATTTAAACTCTGACTGTATTTCCATCCATGCCCTGTGTAAAATAAGTGTCTCCCACTCACGGAGGTTTCGAACCTGTCTCCGCTTGTGAGGGTAACCAACCATTACTTAGGTTTTTCTGTTGGGGCTTGTATTCAATTATTACACAGATAGTTTAGTTTCAAGATTCAAGAATTGTCTGATAATTAAATTTAGGGTTTTTGTTTGCAAGAAGGTATACCATGACCTTTCTCTTCTCTTGATTGTTTAAATATTTGTTTTGACTTAAGTTATGCGTGACATACCTATCGCGGAAGCTCTCGTGGTTAAATATTGCACATGTTTTTCTACAGTGAGCTTTAAATCCACTTGTGGCATCCTGTATGTGTAAATGCATGTCATTATTCTCTGTGTATTATATTATGTATATCTCTTGCATTCATAAGGAGGTGAGGATTGCATGAATGCTTGAACCCTTAGTTCTTTAAAGCTGAGAAAGTGCATCCCTAGACTTATTGGGATTCATTTCATTTTAAATCCACGACGTAAAGTTATAAAGGAAAGATACCCTTTGTTTGTAATGATATTCTTCTTTACCATAATGTGCGCAAGCAGTAACCTGTCTGTGGTATCCTTTTGTTTATTTATCGTATAATTTATACAGTAAATTCGAGGTCACAAGACCTCTGTTGATGTAATTAATTTAATTTCCAGGGTTTATATTCTGGTATAGAATTCACCCTAAATTCATTGTTCCTGAAATCTGTGGTTAAGATAGTAGGTTCAAAAATGTATTTAGGGTTCTGTTTTAATGCTCAGTTCCTGTCTGCATTTTCTTTATCGTCATTTCATAAGTTTAATAATTATGATACTAGTGTCCCGTAACCCTATCTGTAATTCTGAGTTGGGCAATAATGCCTCTATGGGATATGATTTACAATGTGCAAACTTTATTGTTCTGGTTGTGAAATGTAATGCATGTTCATCATTGTTCTATATGTTTGTTTACATGCTAGATCAATCGGTAAATCCTTTTCAGTTGAAAAAATAATGATGGGACTCTCGTTACTTACGAGGGTACCCATGAGACATTTCAAGGCTCGTTCCTCCCCTTCGAGCCTGTGGATAGTTTTCTTAGCGATGATGATGGAAGGAAAAAAAAACATCTATGCCCAAAATCTCAAGCTAAGTAATGTTCATGTATTGACTCTTTAGTATTTTAATTTCGTGGGTTCTTCTTGAATATTGCTTCATTTTCAATATTTAAATTCGTTGATTGTTCATAACCTGGTTTACTAATTTCTTGATTCTCCCCTTGCAGGACTTAATCATTCGAGGACATGGATTTATGGGATGGCCTCACTCGAATGGTATTCGAGTTCCAACTCTCGATGTTAAAATTAACCTCCTAGGTTTTGTTTATAGTGTTATAGGGTTTTCACCCTAGGATACTATTCTTGTGATAGTTTGGCACCCGGTTTTCGTAAATAACTATTTATTTGTATTTTTTAAATCCTTAGTGGAATAAACAAATTTGAACACGGAAGAAACCCTATATTGAATACAATTACATTTTTAATAGTTATGATCGCATGTGTTATGTAGAATGTAAAAAATTTGCTAAGTGTTGAACTGCCTCGGTAACATGTGACATTTTCTATACCCCTGAAATTTTCTTAAGGGATTTTTTGTAAGGAAAAGCATTGTACTTCTCCATGATTTTGTTATAGATAGATAAATGGAAGAATAATGGAAATCTCATGTGATTCAAGATGGATATAAAATCTTTTTGTTTATGAATCCTTAGATGTTTATGCAACTCTGTGTATGTAAACATACAACAATATATATGCATTTATTTATATCTTGTATTTATTTCCAGAATTTCGTTTAGCATTTTCAACAGCCCAATATTCCTTAAGTTGAATACTTGTACATATATATTTACATACCTGGTAAAGGTTACAATTAACAAAGTAATAATTCCAGTTTATTTAGCTTGGATGCATATCATATGTACATGTATATTTACATAATTCAACTTCATTAATAGCAAACACACACACGATATCTTTCTTAACTCTACTCAATGAATAAAATCAAATTGTAAAGGCTTATTCTACAATTCATTTCATTCTGCCAACTATTAATCAATAAAACAATTCAAGAAACAAATAAGTAGATGTACATATATGAACAAAGTGTTGGGACAATAAATGGAATAGCCAAGTTCCACCAAACCATAGAATAGAACAACCAAACTACTTGTTCCATTCACACCCTATCCTGACCATGAATCCATAAGGGCGAACTCCAATGCTCCTCTTTCGCTATAGTCCTCTTTTAGATCAGAAATTCCCCTTGCCTCACAATCCAAACAGTGCTCATAACATCAAGTGATATCCTTTCCCCAGCATACTAAGCAACATCCTTCCTCCTCCCATATGTTGTATATGCTGGAAAAAAAAGCATCTTGTGCCTAGGTCTTTTCCCCCTTTGGGAATTTTCGTAGCTTTACAAATCCCTCATTTTCAGGGGCTGCCAATGGCCAAATTCCTCATTTTCCACTTGTAAAATTCAGCCCTAAGGTAGTTCAAGTCTATTCCCCACTCATGGAATCATGGTCACCTGATTTCAACCTGGTTGTTCCATTTGTCTTTTAGCAATTAATATAAAAATACTTGTCTTTTACAAGTGTCATAGTCAAAGAGTTAGTTGGGAAAATCAAATCTTTTCCCAACGGTCACAATAATTAATTACAATTAATCAAATCCCAAATTTGGAATTTCCATAAATGGCAATAATTTTCCAAATACAAATTTTCCAAAAATGAAAATAAATTCCTAAGTGCATATAGAATTTAATAATGAATTATTTTGGGGGATATTTCACCTACTACATGAGGTTGCATAGAAGGTGGGAGATCCTCGATCTCACCCATTGGTACAATATGAGTGATCGCAATGAGGTTACGCTCCACTCGTCTCAGAACTCTGTCAACCTCTCCGGTTTGGGGTCCCCCTGCAGTTGTTGGTCCTACCTCTAGTCAAGGACGTCGTCAAGTCCTAGTGAATTCTATTGGTCACACAGGTCCCACATCTGTACATAAAAAATATATAAGTTAGTACTATGTACATGAATAAAAAGGATATATATAAAAAACAATTAAAAATTAAATAAACTTTAAAAAGTATTTTACCTATCTTGCCTCGCTCCTCGCCGGGAGGAAATGGCATGTCAGGGTCTCTGGAGAAGTTGATCCCGGAATAAGGGTAATCCTCGATCATCGGGATCTATCATTCCCACCATTCAAATAATGTGTCATCAAAGGCCTTTATGGTCTTCCCTCCACCTTGTCGTGGCAGCAATGTTGCCCATCTAGTCATTGTTGGGAAGGAGGCTACATGCCCTCGTACCGTCTCTCTAGGGCTGAGACTGGGCACCCTCTTGAAGAATAAGGAGCGCAAAATGGTACCAAACCTGAATTTCTTGTTGGTACTCCATCAAAAATATGTAATTTGTCTCTTCATGCACATCAACATGGTCTTACTCCAGTAAAAAAAAAAATTCCTCCAAGAACTAAATGGCACAATGCATGTGTTCTTAGGAGGCCTAATGTAGGGATGTGGATCCAATAATCCTCCCAATCAAAATAAATACCATGCATAGAGATAAACTAGTGATATTGTGAATTAACACATGAGAACCTACCTTCTCAGTGATGGCCTCACAGTACATCCGAATATAATCCTCAATGTTGAAAGGCCCAGGGGGAAATGTCCTCAGGTTGACTGGTTCCCCTCTCCTCGAGAGGCTAGTCAAGAAATAGATATCCTTGGTGGTGGGGGTCAGTGATTGACCCTCTACAATAAATTCCTCTGCTTATGAGTGCCAATACTCCATAAGAGCATTGAGCAGTCTAGGTTGTTCCCTCATGAATGCACATTGGAAGAATTTCCATATCCCACACTATTTTAGTGCGGCGATGGCTATAGGGTCCTCTTCGAACAAAATATCTATTTCCTCATGCTCCCTCTCCCTCCAATGAACATTCATCCTGTTTCATGGAAAAATGGAGGAGGTTAGTACTTGCATTTTATTTTTTTGAAATCTTGCAAAGTTGTACGCGGGGTGTATTGGACACGCAGGGCCGCTCTTTTTAGGAGACTGTGCCCCCTCAAAACCTAAAACTAATGCATAAAGGATAAATTTAAATGCAATAGGGATGGATTTGTACTTACTTGGTCCAATTAGAAGGTCATTTCGTCCACTGAAGCTCCCAGAATAAATTCTTTCAGCGAAGGGAGTTTTTCACCTTTTGGTTGTTTTTCAAATTGCAATGGTCAAAATGAGTTGTTAACTTATTTTTATAGACTTTTTTGGCCATTTTTTCCCCTTTTTGACCCCCTTTGTCATTTTTCCTTCCTCGGTTATCAATTGATTCTATTTCTAAGTTTCTTATTGGACGTTCTAGTACTGTTTTCCTTTTGGTTTGGTAATTTTTTGGGATGGGTCACTTTTTGGTATCCTTTGGTAAAAGTCGATTTTCCAACTTTTTGCATATATGTTAGGATTTCATTTCCACTTTCTACATCTTGTTGTATTTTTCTCTTTTCCATAGGATCGACCCCACCAAAGTGCGACATGGAACCTTCTTTACTTCTCTAGACATGTCATACTTTGGTGGTATAGCCTAGCTTTACATGGATTCCCTGGGTAGACACTTGCTGCAATTTGGCATCCATGCTATCAGTTATGACTATAGGCTTGGGAGTCCTTGTTAATCCTTTAATGATTATGAGATAAATCCTCATACATTTGATGTAGCATCATTCTTGGCCTTACCCTTGGGATTCCATAATGAGCACGCTTTGTTGTCTTTCAAGCTCTCTTTGAAATTCGAAAGCAACATCCAACGAGACTGTATTTATTCTTTTCGATCTTCAATGGATTAACTAAGAAAAGTAGCCCCCTGAAGTCTTCTTTAATCCCTTTTCAGACTCTCTAAAAATGGAAAGATTGTCGAGTGATCTTGTTGTCCTTCATCCTCACCAAACTAAAATTTGAAGGCACATCTATCTGGTAGTAGTTTACCCCTTTTTCGGTCTGGATGGATAATTTTATGAATAAAGGTATGATCTAGGAACTCCGGTTCTCTAGAAGAGTATTCTTAGGTGTAAGTTTAACCCTTTTTCAGGCCTGAGGGACTAAATCTTCGAAAAAGGAACATTCTCCTTGGTTTTGGTTTATCACCTTTTTCGGGCCTTGGAGATTACTTACGAAAAGGCAACCCCCCAGATTCCATACTTAAGCTCTTTTCAGACTCCCTAAAATTGAAAATATCATTGATTGACCTTGTTCCTTCACACTCGTTAAATTGGTCCAAAATAAAATCTATTGGCATGAGTTTAAACATTTTTCCAGCCTGTATATTATAGCACAAAAAGGTATGCCTCGGGAGATTTGTCTCACCAGGAGATTTCTCCTCAATTAATTTTATACTTTTTTGGGGTAAGGATACTGAACTCACAAAAAGGATGTGAGTCCATAGTTAATCTCTTTTAAGACTCCTTAAAATTGGAAATATTGTCAAGTGATCTTGTCTGTGTCACACTCGTTAAAATGGTTTTGAATAAACGTCTTTTCGGTGCAAGTTTACCTCTTTTTCGAACCGACTAAACTATCTCTGAAAAAGGTACTCCATGGAGTCTTCTTTTGTGTTTTTTCAGACTCTCTAAACATGAAAAAAATACAGAGCTTACCTTCTCTGGGCTCGTGAAAATTACATGGAAGGGTTCTCATTGTGTCTTTCTTAATCACATTTACGAGTCTCAACTTTGCATCTTTGGCCTAATGTCGATTCCATGTTGCTCTCAACTGAACATTTGAAGCATTCCTTATACACAAGCCTTGTAGCACTTCTTTCCTCTACTACCTAACACCTTGACCAATGGAGGATTTTTCCCCGAGTGTCCTTTTCTTTCACATGTCTACTTGCTATAAGCATTAGTATGTTCCTTGCGCTTGGAACTAGCATGCTTACTTGCAACACTCGTTCCTCCTTTGCAACGTACCATTGTTTAATTCTTTTTCAAGATCTTAAAAATTTGAAAAAGACAAAAAATCAAATATTCAAAAAAGAGGGGATGGGAAATATTCATTAAATTTTCAGTAGCACAGAGAGTTTCCCTTGGACAAAGCACATCCTTTTGTTTGTTCATCAAGAATTGGTATCTAGTATTACCTTAGGAAGTTGTTCTTGCTACATAGAGTTGTTTCCTCCTTCGCTTGATTACTCTTCCAAACACATGGAGAGTTTGTGTTTCCTCCTTCATCGCAAACTTATTTCAATGTCATGTTGCCTGAGTATAATCATATTTCATGATTTTGTCGAAGGGAAGTTTCACTCAACCTCAGTCGGAATTTCCATAGTTTGTCTTTTGACCTTCATGAGTCGACCATCCCGAGAGTCCATTCAAGTCCATATTCGAAATCAATAAACTTCTCTACCTGATCATCAAGATCCTCATGTATTTTCTCGACGATCTATCTAAGACCTCAGGGTAGTGAGTTATACACTCCCATTTTACTCCTACCTGAGTTTTGAATATCTTCAAGTTGTTGCTTGAGCTATGAAGGCCTCATCTCCAGCCATAAGGCATCACTAGCTTCTTGAAGATGAATATTATACTTGTATATCTTCGATTGATTTTGAGATGTAGATCAGTTGTGTATTTCTCACAACTATACTTTATATAGTTATATGACATGGATCTGCAATGTATTTGATTTGTAGCCATGATTTAGTTCATTCCTAGCATGGGTATGCCCGCCTCAGAGAGACAATTGTTGTTTTGTAGATGGCACCTCTTGAACTCTGGTCCCGGGCTCACTTGATTTTGTACATTGGTGAAGATGTTGTAATGTATTTTATCCATCAGTCACTCTTCTGAACTCACACATTAGGGGGCATCTGTTATAGCCCTAAAATTCCCTACTCATGCATACATGGCAATGGCCCTCTTACTTGCATATTTTTCCAAAGCACTGTTGAGGAACTCTTCTTAAAAAAACATTTTTTAGAGAATGTATGTTCCCTACACCATTACATCTTGCATACATAATCTTGTTACACCACTACATCCCATGTACATACACTTGTTGCACACTAAAAATCCTGTGTATTCTTGCAAAAGTTGCAAAAATTAAAAATTTATAAGGAATTCAGTGAAATTCACGGCTATTGGAGGTTTCCTAATCAATTCACCTGCTATAGACCATCGCCCAACCGAATAACCATCCCTTTTTCATATAAAAGGAGGTGTTTGGGTCTCATTTCACATCCAATCATAAGAACAGTGAAACCCTACCCAATTTCACTTCCCTTCCTTGCCCAAGCGTTTGTTACCTTTTGTGATATATTTCCTTAGCATTTCCTCATCAGCCCCTTGTTCCTCCATTCAATCCATTTCCTTCCCATGAGGTGATCAATGTTGATATTATGGTAGCTTCAGGAGGTATTAACCTCCATGTGTAACCCTGAAGAGAATAGAATATTTTGGGAAGCAAGAAGAAACCCTAAAGCATTGGAAATAACCCTAGAAGACAAGTCGACCAACAAAAATATTTAATATTGAGTGTTTATCCTCCAGAATGAGAATTCGGCCCAGAAAGCTAAGGAGAAATAGTATAAATATAGGTCTCCAGATCTCATTTGACACACACATCTCGAAACTGCAAAAATGTAAGAGTGTGCACTACAGAAACTGGGTAAGTGCACAAGTCTGGAGAATAGCTATAATTGTAGCTACTGCAACCTGTATTCTCAGTTTAGGCTTGGAATTTATATTGGTTATGGTTTGTAATTTATTCCTTGTGTGATATCTATGGAGAGAGGTATGCTACCTTGATTGGTTATTAATCCCAGGGTTTGCTTCTGGAATTATTCTCTGTCAAGGTTAAGGTGGTCGGGGGTGGCTTCGGCATATGGTTGGGTGACAATATTTATATATTTTTTGTGGTTAAATGAGAAGACCTATTATTTCTAACATGTTATGGTCCCACCCTATCTTCAGACAGTCTAACTGCTGGAAGATAGATTGGGAGGATTTTCTCAGTTACAGTGCCACTTGCAGTCAGTTTTTTTTGTTGTAGCAATGAAACCCTAACCCTCTTCTTGAGGCACCTTAGTTGAAGAGATTGACCTAATTTATGGATATCCTAGTGCGCCCTAACCTAACGTACCTCCTGGTACTCTCAATAAGATAAGATGCCAAGTTTTAGTTTTTGGTCAAAGTAAAAGGTTAACCAAGTCAAAGTCAAAGGTTGGCCAAGTCAAAGAAAGTCATGACTTACTCTATGAAGTTAAAAAACAAGTTAGAAGGGGATTCTAACTTCAAATCATGGAAGAAAAGGATTGACCTCATCCTTGCCAAAAATAAAGTGTTGGATATCGTGAAAGGAAATATTGTGGAACCATAGGTTGAACAAGGAAAAGAGAATGAACCTCATAATGTTGCAATTATGGAGAAGTTCAAGGACAATGACATCAATTCCATGAGTATCATAGTGGAATCTCTAAAAGACCACTTGATACCCTACGTCTCTCATCTTGACTCATCTAAGAAGATGTATGATGCCCTAACTAACCTCTTCTCAGTGAGAAACATTGGACAAGTAATGAGTCTGAAGAATGAGCTCCATGACATGAAAATGAATGATGATGAAAACATAAAATCATACTTTGTGAGAATATCTCAGTTAAGAGATCAACTACAAGATATTGAAGAAATCATTTCAGAGAAGGAACTGGTAAATATAGTACTCAATGGTCTTCCAAAGACATGGGATGCATTTGTTGCAAGAAGGAACACAAGGAAGGAGTATCCCACATTTGAAGAACTTTTGAATTGTTGTGCACAAGAAGAATCAAGGATTAGCGCAAAAGAGAAATTCCAAAGGAAATATGATAATCAAGCCTACACAACAAAGTTCAATAAATTGAGGAATAAGAAAAAGTTTGACTCAAGGAAGAAACCAAATAAAGAAAAGGATACGTCAACGATACAATGCTTCAACTGTCAAAAATATGGTCACTATAGGAACCACTATCCTGAGTTAAGAAAAAGGAAGGAAACAGACGAAGCAACAATTGTCGAAGAAAGGGAACTCTCAAAGAAAGTCAAGCAGGATAAAACACACTTCTTATTCTAAAACAAGGTAAAAATATTCTTCATAGTTCTTGTACATACCATGTTTATATAGTTTCTGTACATATCTTCCATATCTATTTCTTAGAATATAAGATGTTCAAGTGAAACAATACCTATGGAAGAATAACAAGATAAGGATTTCTATCACGATGACTACAAGTCAAGAAATACACATGAGAAGATGAAGTACATTGACAATCCTTGGTAAAAATTCATGTGGAATCTATTATATAAGTAACAACTTCTAGATAAGACGAAATCAAAATCAAACTTGAAGAGAATGAGAAGAAGTCAAAACAGAAAGAAGTCAGCAATCAAGAGGAAATTAGAAAAAGACTTCTGACACTTTGCAGAAGGAAATAAGGATGCATGGACTCTCTTAGATGGAGGGAGATGATTACAGAATTCCAAAAGAAGATCATGCATTCATACATGAAGCAAGGATTAAGAGGGAGATAATCCTAAATAATATGATCCATTGAGGATTATGAAGTATCTATCCATGTTCCCATTGAAAGTAACAACCATGAAAAGTAGCACGTGTTCAGTTTGACTTTAGAACAAGTCTTCTTCGAAAAGAAGCCTTAAAGTATCCTTGGTTGTCCATCTACATCCATGATCCTATGATGAAAGGAATAAGTTGGAATATTCAGGGCATGAAATCTATAGAAATATCCATGGAACCAAGATCTAAATAGAAACATGAGGAAGAACATGAAGATTCCAAGAGAGAAAGAAAAACATGAACAACCAGTTATTATACCAAGAATCACAAGACTACCAGCTTGGTTTGAACCCACTAGAAACAATCAATAAGAATAAATGGAAGTTATGATGAAGTACAATATATGTAATACATTGTGAAAAAGGATTATGAATGGAAGCATTGCGAGATTCAGAACTAGAGGTTCTTCCAGAAGGAGGAGAAGACTATGATAACAGATTGTTGTTGTAAACCAGATACACCTCTATCTGAGCTATTATATATCTTGCAGTATCTATGGATTGAAGTTTACATAAGTTGGTTGTAAAATATTGTTATCCCAATAGATCATTTGAGGAAGAACATTATGTAAAGCAATATCAATTTTTTGAGGTATACCAAAAAGAGACCCATGTATGCAGATATAAGAAGACCTTGTATGGATTCAAACAACTTGATGCAGAGTATCTTATATACAACAAAAGCATGGTGAAAATTTTCTATGACAGAGACAGTGTATCAGAATAGTTACTCAGAATTATGGGATGATGGATTTCTAATTCATGGAAAACTCTCATGATGACAGAAGAAGTGCTACTTGGATATGTTTCAGTTTGAGCCTTGATATGATGTCATGAGCTAGCAGGAAATAGAAGTGTTGAATTCAACCATGATATATATTGTAATGATCAAAGCTACATGAATCCTTCAAAGAAAACAAGGGTTCTGTAACAAACCAAAGTACATTGAGATCAAGCATTACATTCTCCATGATGCAGTCCAGATTAAAAAAAAAAAAAAGTGGTTCTCCTATATATCTCCACAGATGAGTAGATAACATATATTTTGGTAAAACCTCTATCCAAGATGAAAATATTGCAAGTTGGGGCTCATGGAGATGACTTCCTTATTGAAAAAGGAAGAGATTACTCCCAGGTTGGGAGGGAGCACTGATGTGTTATTGATTTATGGACAGTCATTTTTCATCTCGAAAAATGGTGCAGGATGAGAAGTGCCTTTCTAGTTCAGAAAGTGGTTTGATATTTTTGATGAACATGCATTTTCTAGTTCGGAAAATGGTCAATATCAGACAATCATTTTCGTGATGAAAATGGTTCAATAGATTGTTGATGTGCCATAGACAGTGATTCCCCTTCTAGCCAGTGTGGGGGAATGGTCTAGGATAGTCATTCTTCTTGGTAGTCACTCTGAGTAGTGGTAAAGTAGAATGGTTCGCCTCGCTAGGCATTCATTCTTTAGAAGTTCACAGTTGTGAGCAATTTCAAAGATTTCTTTGTTTTGGAGGTTGGTGCAGGATAGTCATTTCCATTAGGAAATGGTCTGGGCAATCATTCCCTAGGGAAGACTCATTTTATCCAGGTTGCACTATGTTTAGTGCTGAAAGAATGGCCCAGTTAGGTGAATGGTCTAGGTTCAGGAATCATGGACATGAATTCCCTAGGTCAAACTCATTCTCTTCAGGTTTCACTATGATTAGTGCCGGAGGAATGGCCCAGTTAGGTGAATGGTCTAGGCTCAGAAATCAAGAACGGTTATTTTTCTATGCTTGACAAGAATAGTCCAGATAGCCCATGGCTGATGTTTTACTTTCTGATGGAAGATGCTCTTCTAGATCTCACAGATGTGAGTGGAATAATGGCCTAGATGACCCATTTTATATTATGATATTGTTTCTATGTAGGTTGATATCAAATGATATGATTGCTATAGAGATTTTGTGTCTCTGGACAATATATGTATGCTATTGTGGTGGATTTGTTACATTGGTTGTGAATATGTGTCATTGATTAAGTAGTCATGTGATACTTGGTGTGGTTGTGTACCACTGTATAGTAGTTGTGTACTACTATGGATAGACACAGTTGTGTTCTATTGAATGGCATTGCTCTGATTTCCATGTAGACTATCAGTAGTGTTGAAAATGATTATCAGCTAGATAGATAGTGAGTTTTCTATTGGATAGAAATTCTCCAGGCGGAAAATGGTCCAAGATATTTATTCTTCTATGACGTATGTCTGGATTTTAAGAATACGCCTTCTAGCCCATGCTGTGGCTTCCAGCATCTGTTGGAATAGTTATTATTCTAGGACATATGTCCAGATTAGAAGAATGGTTCATGTATCACTCTGTGGAGTGAGTGACTTATTCAACATCATGCTTGATTACTCAAGTGGAGTATGGCTTCAAGAGATGATGCAGTTGATTCTATCAAATCATACTAATAGTGATTATGGTGCTCATGATCTAATCATGAGATAGCCTATATGGCTATGATGATGCTATCGGTTGAATGGTATGTTTGTGCTCAAGAAAATTACCTTCAATACTTACCTAGCTAGGAGAGAGTGTTTATATTATGGTAGTTGTGGGAGGTATTAAACTCCACATGTAAACCTAACGAGAATAGAATATTCTGGGAAGAAAGAAGAAACCCTAATGCATTGGACATAACACTAGAAGACAAGTCGACCAAAGGAAATATTTAATATTCAGTGTTTAGCCTCAAGAATGAGAAGTTAGCCTAGACATCTAAGGAGAAAAAGTATAAATACAGGTCGCTAGATCTCATTTGACACACGCAACGTGAAACTGAAGAAATGTAAGAGTGTGCACTATAGTAACAGGGTAAGTGCACAATTCTGGAGAGTAGCTGTAGTTGCAGCTATTGCAACTTGTATTCTCGGTTTAGGCTTGGAATTTATATTGGTTATGGTTTGGACTTTCTACCTTATGTGCTAGCTCTGGAGAGAGGTACGATACCTTGATTAGCTATTAAGCCTAGGTTTTTCTTCCAGAATTATTTTCTGTCAAGGTTAAGGTGCTCGGGGGTGGCTTCAGCCTATGGTTGGGTGATGATATTGCTATATTGTATATGGTTAAACGAGCACACCTATTATTTCTAAAAATCATAAAATTGAGAGAAGAGGCCTATTGAAGGTGCACTTGGAGCATTGTAAAGAGGAGCCCGGACCAGGTTCGCGGAACGGTGGCCGACACAGATTGTAAGTTTGATTCTTTGTTTGATGAATAAAAGAATCTCTTTTCCTTGTCCCAAATGATGATGGTTTGTGTATTTTATTTGATTTATACTTAGCATTTGATATCTAACCCTAATTCATGAATAGAATAGCATACTTTTAGTCCTTCTTTTCCTATTTTTGGATGTAGGTCAGCCTTGGGAGGTTACGTGTAGTTGTTGGAACTACAGATCTTGAGGAGATCATCACGAGACGTGGGATAAAAGGTACAATTACCGATATTCTCTCTTATTGCTTTCTTTTTATCTATTTTGGTATGTTTGGGGTAGAGTAGAAAATAGATTGACTTTTAGACGATCATTCACTATGTCTACATCTTAAAACCTGGTGTAGTTAAAGAGTGGATTTTCCCACTAGCAGCTCCTAAAATACCTCCTTTCTTTGACTTCATTTCACTATTTTATCATCATATTTCACCATAATCAATTCCCTTCACCCTTTAAAGCATACCATTTATTTAAAATATATTAATTAGAAGCATTAAAAATAAATGATGCGAGTTTATACTTTTTAATGTATTTTACTTCGTTTTAACTAATTTGTAGATGCTAAACTTAGTGTTATGAACATCTTGTTTTATATAGCTATAAAATCCACCAAACAACTAAGAAATGGATATCATGGGGGATGCATTCACTATATACATTTGCATCATTGAAATATCAATTCAATAATCATTGTTCTTTTTGACAGGTGGACGATTGTACAAAAAAAAATGAAGGGAGATTGTTCCATCCAACAAATCATGTTTTTCAGAACTCAATGCAATTTTCACTGGAGTATTTAATCACAATCAACTCGGATTTGAGATTCCAGCACTCATTCTGACACATGTTTCGGTACTTTCACGAATGAATATTCCAGCACTTGATCCGACACTCGGAGCGCAACATAATCGTTGGTTATCATATCCGTGGGCCTCTTCGGGAAAATACAAAATATGGGTTTCTTGCACATTGGAACCCTCTTGCTATGGATCCAATTTTATTTCAGTTTAGACGGTTAAAACAACCCCCATATTTGTGGCCATGGATGCTCAGGTTGTTGTAACAAAGATGCCTGTAATTAACAATTTTACTATTTTGAGGAGTGTCAACCCTTTCAGTGGTCAACACTCTTGGCTATGATGTAAACCAATATATAGATGGATAGAAAAAACACCAAGGATAGATACTCTTCTCAAAATCCTTGATATTGTCATTATTGTTGTGAACTCGTAATTATAATATAATATGTTTCTGGTTCAATGCATTCCTAGCCTATGATTATTCTATGAATTAAAAAATGACACAACTACTTGGAGGGGGCACCAGTAGCCTGTGTGCTTCGGTGTGTTGTGTTCTGTGTTCTTTTCCATATTTTTCACTTGCAGATAAGCTACACTATGTACCTGTTGTTTTAAATTATCAGTTGTAGATTGTTTATGAAATGAATTATATATATATGTGTGTGTGTGTGTGTGTGTGTGTGTGTGTGTGTGTGTGTGTTGGGTGGGGGGGGTGTGTTGCTAAAATGTTGTTTTTAAATTGCTAACATTGTCATTTTAAATTGTCAGTTTGTAGGTTGCTGGTGAAAAAAATTGAATTGTGCATATCTTTATTATGCCAAATCGTTGTTTGTAAATTAGTTGTAGATTGTTCTGTGTGAAAGAAATCTAGACTATGCGTGTTGCTAAAATGTTGTTTATAAATTATTAAAATTGTGAATATTTTGTAAGCACAGATTGATCAAGCTCAACACTGTCGAATAATTTTGATGTATATGGTTCCTTTGATTCATTTTCTTTGTTAGAATGTTATGTGATTGAACATTACACTATAAAAATTCCCATTGTAAAATTTATTTGATAATTGGCTTGAAGAATTGAGATTGGTTAAAAGTATGTTTGCTCGAACATTTATGTTTTCTCAATGGTGAAGTTCTTAGTAAATAGTAAATTTTGTATTTTATATTTTAACTATTGTCACTATTAATATATTTTATTTTGTTGCATGCAAGGGATGGGTTTTCAATATAGGAATAATTAGTTGTAAATTTGTTTTCTTTAAGATAGTTTAGTTTAGTCTATCTTAGTTTTACTTTCCGCACTTTGAATTCTCGTACTTCAATTTCTTGTTCTTTAATATAGCTTCAATTACAAACAGATAGATTTAAGGCTTAACTCGTAAGATATGTCCTCCCCATAATTGGCTTCTTCCCTAGGTATTGAACTATCTCCATTTGCTTGTTTTGATTATTGCATTTAAATGTGTTGTTGACTTTAGATTAGGTTATATTAGGCTTCAATAATGGACATACAGTGTTGGTACCTCTAAGATTACGAGCTTCGTTTGACAATTTAATGTCAAAATAATTACGTATATATTTGTACTAAAAGTTAGCTTCTATCTTACGACTTGTGGCAATATAGGATTGGTTTGAGATTCCATATTTTACATTACATGAGACAACAAATGGAACATCTCAATAAACCTCTATCTCCTATGTAGGAACAAAATATCTTTTTAGAGTTGTTATATTTCATTGATTCCCTTTCATAATATCATTGATTTGAAGAGTGTGCATAACTAGATAGGAATTGATTGCAAGTTATTATTGAATGGAATTGTGATAGGGATTGAGATCAAAATCCATCTTCCACCTTCATGAACCAGTAAATGGATAGTGTTGTTACATGTAAAAGAGTCTTTGGAGTGCATGTTAGTTAGAGCCTTTTCTTTGAATTATGTTCTTTGATTTTTGCAAAGTGTGAAAAACATAGATTAAGTTATAAATCATAGTGTGAATTTTGAAAGTGTTCTTGATTTTCACTATACTCATTAGACATAGATACATCACCTATTGTTGGAACATATAGTGTATCAACTCTATTGATTATAAATTCTGTCGATAATTTATGTTTTGTTATATATTATACATAAAATTGCACCAACAATGCACTCCATCACAACATCCATAATTCCATTGGTGTTGTTGAAACTCAACCCGTCAAAAGATTATAATAAATTTAGTTGGACCTTTATATGATTGATATTGGTTAAAATGGGGATGAATTTAGCCACCATCAATTGGATCCTCGGATGTGTTCAATTCACCTCATTTGTAGTCCTCGTCAATGGTTCACCCTCTTCCTTCTTTAGAGCCTCTAGGGGGCTTAGTAAAGGTTTCCCTCTATCACTCTTCCTATTTCTCCTAGTAGTGGAAGGGTTGAGTAAACTTATGAAAAATGCTAAAAACTGTAGTGAAATGAAAGGTCTCAAAGGTACTCTTGCTGAATATATTTCTCATCTTCATTTTGTTGATGACATGATACTATTTGGTGTAGGAGAATCACAAGAATTCATTTGTATTTTCAAAATCATGGAACTGTTCTGCAGAGAAAGAGGGATGGAAATCAACAAGCCAAATTCTTGCATCCACTATTCTTTCCCCAGGCAAGACCTTTTTCCATTGTTGGAAAGCGCCCTCCCTTTCTGACATAAAAGTTTAAAAGAAGGATTCAAATACTTGGGGTTTCAGCTAAAGCCCAATGATTATGTGACTAAGGACTAGTTATGGATTCTCAAGAAGATCAAATCACACATATCCCTATGGGTCAACATATGTTTTTCAATATGCGGAAGGATTGTACTCCTCAAATCATTTTTGCAAAGCATACATGTCTATTGGACCTCAATTTCCAAAGTACCGAAAGGTATCTTAAAAAAAATGGAAATCATGTTTTAAATTCCTTTGGTATGGAAGCTGAGACAAGGATGGAATTCCACTAGTCAAATGGTCTACTTTAGCTAGACCCAAAATATGTGGGGGCTGGGGAATAAAGAATCCTTACATGTTCATCATAACGTTAACTGAAAAATATCTTTAGAGACTTACCCTCAACTCATCTCTATGGGGTAGGATAAAACAAATCCATATATATGGATGTCTTATCCTTTCAAGATTAGTTTCGCACCCCTAGAAAGTCATCTAAAATCAATTCGATTATATGGAAGGAGTTAGTGGAAGCATACCCTCTTGTGGGTAAATGTACGGTATGAAGTATTGGGAAAAGTAGAAGTGTCAATGATCCAGGAGGATATCGATGGCCACCCACCTATTCTAATTGGATTAAAACATTTTTTTGGAAATTTACTATTTTTAGTAGTTTTTTGGGTCCTAAACTTTTGGGGCCATTTTGAGGGCCTAAACAAAGATTTTACATGATTGGGAACCTTACTGATTCACAAACGAATTATCAAGCCTGTGAAATGAAGCTACTCATCAATATATTTCCAACGGGCTATCATGCACCCCAAATGAATATCGTATGAAAACGTTATGACCCTGGGAAGTTGATGTACTAACTTACCCCAATGGGGCCCGCATGACTTTTGGTGCTTCATCTCCTAGGCTTGGGATTTTTAAATGTTATGGTTTTGGCATTCATTTTTATTGTAAAACTGCTTCTAGAGCCTCATTTTACTCATATTCTTCTTTCAAATGAACGCAGTCATCACATCTCTTCTCAAAGATAAGCTGCCACCATTCAAGCAAGCTTTCTTTTAGTTTGCATTTTACAGTTAAACATATTTCTTTATTGAATAGAAGCCAATTTTATTGTATCTCTATTATTTATCCTTTTGTATCTATGTTAATAATAATAATAATCTGTGTTCATTTTATTCTGCTCATAAAATCTGGACTAGTGGTATCAGATCAGTTTGCTCCTGGTGATTCTTAATGCATGTCCCCGACGAGGTTAGAGTACAAAGAGATCAGTCTCAATATTGTTTCTATTGAGGAAAAAATATCTCGTATGCCCAAGCGACCTTCCATGGCAGGATAAAATAAAGACAATGGGACAAGAGATCCTTTCAAACTGTTTCTCGAGGAATACCTCGCACAACAACGTAATGAGATGATGGATAAATTATCACAAATCCTTCGATAGCTACCAACAGGTGATGCATATTCCTTGAGCGGAGGTGTCTCCCCCTTAAAGGTACATATCAACATTGATATTCCTATATTTGAAGTTCATATAGACGCAGATGTTGTAGACAAATTGTTGAATCTGCTTGAAAGGTATTTTTCTATCCATAACTTTTCGAATAGATAAAAGATTACTTTTTCACTCCTCAAATTCGTCCCCCATGTCAAATATTGGTGGGAAACTTTCTGCGAGAAAAAGGAAATATAGGAACCCTCCTTATTTACAATAACACTCACCTAGGATTCCTTCAGGGATGTTATTAAGGAACAATACTACCCTATTAGAAGTTATGATGACCTGTATAAAAAATGGACCACACTACAACAGGAAAGGGACCAAGCAGTGCCATAGTTCACCAATATCTTCCACACCTTGCACACCAATATGGGTATAAAATATTCTAAGAGACATATGGTGCTCAAGTACTGTGGTGGTCTTCATAGATACATCCAAGAAGAAATGGAGTTTCTAGACATCTCATCCTTGGGTGCGGCCTATCAGTATGTCATCAAAATCGAGCAAAAGGTTAAACAAAAGATGATGTAGTTTGGGTCTAGGAACCCCTCATAGAAGAAGAAAGGAAAGGGAATCCCCAACTCGCAGAACAAAGAGAAGAGAAAATATGGACAACCTCAGGACAACCAGTCTAATACACAAGCAAAGAAGGACAATGGAAACAAAAATAAAGATACCGAGAAGTGGTGCGACTTCCATAAGATCCCCTAGGATAACACTGTTGATTTCCACTCAAAGATCTCATTGGTGGTTAAGGTGAAATCCTTAGAATAAGATGTGAGTTATGACTATGAGTCAGAACAAGAAAATGGGAGATGCATCATTGACATGGAACCCAGTGCCACCATTTCTACCACCAAGATCCATCCCAGCGAAATTGATGAGAAAGAGGAAGGGGAGCACCTCTTTCATTCATATATGTGGGTGAAAGGAACCCTTTTTCACTTCATCCTTGATAGCGGTATCCAAAAGAACCTCATATCAGCAGAGGTCTTAAAGAGGATGGCCCTTCCGACAACACCACACCCACAACCCTACACCATCGGATGGCTCTGCCAAGGAAGTGATCTTCACGTTAGCTAACAATGTCTCCTATCATATGGCATCAATCCCTTCAAAGATGAGGTATTGTGTGATTTTTCTCCCCTTGAAGTTTGTGATGTTATTTTGGGACAACCTTGTTTATGGAAATTTCATGTTGTATATGAGTCTAGGCCTTGCAGTGTTATTATTAATTTGAACAGGAAATTTTACAAGATACCCGAGGTAGTCCCACCTAGTGCCATTTCCTTGATCTCTTCCAAGAAATGCAGGAAGGTCATCTCTCAGACTGGGAAGTTTGTATTCTTTTTTATTCTCTTTCAAAGGGAGCGAAATATCACAGCCACATCTAGAGCCTCCACGTTCGACCTCTCCATGAAGAAAAATCAAGTGTATAAGGTCATGGAAGAATACAAAAACATCGTATCCTAACCTACTGGAGTACCTCTACACTATCAAATCAAGCATTCCATCGATCTAACCCCTGATGCATCGCTACCCAATGGGACAGTCTATCACCTCTTCTGTTAGAAAATGAGGAGATCAAGCATCAGATCTAATAAATTCTCTACAAGGGGCACATCTTATCCATCTCATCATCTTGTAGAAGCTCAATCATGTTGTTACATAAGAAATATGAGACCTCACGACTCTGCATTGTTATTGGGCCCTAAATAAAATCATAGTCAAGAATCGATACCTGGTTCCCCGAATCGACGATCTCCTTGATCATCTCAAGGGAGATAAATACTTCAGTAAGATTGATCTGAAGTCTGGCTACCATTAGGGCCCAATAGACTAGACAGATGTATGGAAGACTTCCTTCAAGTCAAAATAATATCTTTTTGAATGGTTGGTCATGCCCTTTGGCTTGACAAATGCCCCAAAAAATTTCATGAGGATGATGGAAAATATCTTGTGTCCTTTCACCAATTCTTTTGTATTGGTGTATCTGGATGACACACTCATCTACAACAAGACTTGTGTGGAACACTTGCAGCATATCCAATAGGTTTTGCACAGTCTGCAATAGTACCAGTTATATGCCAACTTGGAAAAATGCTCCTTCATCATGGACATGGTCTAGTACCTAGCATACATTGTTGATGAGCATGGTGTGCATGTGGATCCAACCAAGATCCAACTCATCCGTGATTGGAAAGCCCTAACCACAATCATTGAGTTTCATATCTTCTTAGGCCTTGCCAATTTATATCACAAGTTCGTGTTTAGATTCTCCCATATTTCATAGGCCCTCATCCAAGTAACTAGTGGTGGTGGTAAGGAAAATTTTGTGTGGGGCCTATCCCAAAAACAAGCGTTTATGATTTGAAGTAGCGCTTGTGCTCATCCTTAGTGATTTAATTGCCTGACTTGCAACAACCCTTTGAGATCGAGAGAGATGCTTTAGACTATGCTATGGGTGCAGTTCTCACTCAACATGACCACCTTGTGGCCTATCATAGTGAGACACTATCAGATGTTTTCTGTAAGTACCCTAGTTATGACAAAGAAATGTACTCCATTATACAATCGTTTCACCAGTGGAGGCATTACATTCTCGAGAAGGAGATAGTCGTTGTATTTTATGCAGACACAAGGAAAATTGCAGAATGAATGCCATCAGAAGTGACCCACATACTTGCAGAAGTTCCACCTCAACATCATGTATAATATTGGCAATACGAACCAAGTCATTTATTTCCTTAGTCAACCTCTAGTCGCAGCACTCACCATGGTGCTATAATCTTGCATCCACGATACCTCAAACTTGCCCCACCTATATGAGACAGATCCTGAATTTTCCACCACCTACCATATGTTGGCCACCAACACAATTGTCACTAATTTCCATCTTTAGGATGGGCTTCTGTGCCATTTGGGCCATCTCTTCATTCCATCAAGCGTGATCCGGATTTTATGAGCATAACGAAATGAATATAGATTATTAAAAGATGCTTAACACAAAATAACATAGATACAATAAAATTGGCTTTCTATTCAGTAAGGAAATAAGATGAAACTGTAAAATGCAGCAGAAAATAAGCTTGTTGGAATGGTGGCGGCTTATCTCTGAGAAGATGTGTGACGGTTGTGCCCATTCACCAGAATATCATTACAATGAGGCTCTGAAGGCATTTTTTACAATAAGAATGAATGCAAGAAAATTAGACATCCAAAAACCTAACCCTAGGATATGAAGCACCAAAAGTCATGTGGGCCTCGTTGGGGTAAGCTAGTACATCAACTTCGTGGGGTCGTAACTTTTTCATACGATCTTTGTTTTAGGTGCACGATGGCCTGTTGGAAAGGTCTATTCAAGTAATACACATTTGTTCGTGAGACTCTAACTATGTCTACAATTTGACTGTGGAGAGCCCTAAAAACGTTGTTTAGGGCCTCAAAACGACCCCGTAAGTTAGGGACCCAAAAACCAGGAAAAAACTACCAAACTAGAAAACTACCAAAATGAACCAGTTGGAATGGGTGGGAGGCCACCAAAATCCATCTGGCCAATCCTCCCCCCTTAGGAAGAAATGGTCTCCATTAAATTGAGTTCCCCCATCAGATGAGAAAATTTCTGTTGAATTTGGCCTCGGGTGAGCCACTTGCCTTGGTGAAGGAGCTGCCTTGCTTTGACAACTCGATAAAGCTAGATCCTTTGCTATCGAGTGCCCTTGATCTGTGTGTCCACAATATGATAATTGGATGCATGTTTCATGCATTCAGGGTTGAGCTTTGTTGGTGTCAACTGCTCTGTTATCTTAGAGGTGTCCAATAATGGTGGGAACTATGGATGAAGGAGAGCCACATTGAATATTGGGTGCAGGCTAATGAAAGGGGGAATGTTGAGCTCAAAATCATTGTCACCCACAACCTTGGTGATGGTGTGCGATCCATAACAGAATGGGAGAAGCTTCCTATGGGGTCATGTCAGGCGTTATTTCTGCAAGTGCAACCAAAATTTGTCCCGCACTTGAAACTTATGTGACACCCAATGTTGATCATGGCGTTGCTTGTACTTGGAATTGGACTTCTGTAAAATATCTTGAACCTGTTGGCGGATGTGTTCGATCTTCTCAATTAACCGAGTGGCTTTTTCAGCTTCTGGTGGAGCAGGGGATGATTCAGCCAAGGTGGTTGCCAAGGGTAGTGAAATATCCATGGGTCCCAATGGTTGGAATCCCAACCCTACCTGAAAGGGGTTGTGGCTAGTTGATATATGAAGGGCTCGGTTGTATCTATGTTGGACATAAGGAAGACTCTCATCCCATGTGCGGGGGTTCTTGGAATTGTACATGTGTAGGATATGTAGGATCATCCGATTGATGACCTCAGTTTGGGCATCTGTCTGGGGGTGGAAGGTAGTGGATTTGGTGAGCCTTGTATCCAGCAGTGACCAGAGGCTCAACCAGAATGTGATGAGGAACTGACTGTCCCGATCTAAGACAATGGTTTGTGGGATCCCAAAAGGTACCCATACTCGTTCAAAGGATATCCTCAAATATGGGAATTAATATTTTTTCTGAAAATATTAAGTCCCATATTCTAAAAATCTAGAGTCCGAACAAAATCTTAAAATAAAAGAGGTGAACCACCACTACATAAATGAAGGGGGATTTGTATCCCCGTGATGTTACTGTTTCGTTCCTAACAGATTCAAGCATAAATATTTTTCGTGACTCCACTCGGAAACAATTTATTTTCAATATATTTGAGGAACCATAAATATCCATGGCTCAAAGTTTCGAGAAGAAAATTCAAGAAAATTGTTTCTTTTTTTAAGCATGGCTCACCCTTTTTGTAATTTCAAAAAGAAACAAGAAGCGCCAAAGATTCGGGAGAATGAACTCCTTGAAAACTCCATTGAAAAAATTCAAAATGAAGGGTTTCATTCATTTCATAATGTTTCTTTATATTCTTCAGCAAGCCCATCAATGGCTTTGCAAGACTCTGTAAAAGGGAGAAATACTCAAAGAAGGAGGAGATTTCATAATACCCCTTTAAATCTACCAGAAATAGATTTTCAAATGCCCAATTTTCCTATTGAAATTTTTTCCACATTCTTTGGGAATGCTTCAGAAAATGAAAAGAAACACTTGATTAATTTTAAAGGTACATGTTATGATTTCAACCTCATTGAAGACAATGTTACATGTATATTATTCCTACAAAATCTACGAGAGGATGCTCTTGAATGGTATAGTTCATTAATTCCTAACTCCATTACTAGCTTGAATGTGTTAGAAGATTCATTTGTAAAATGTTCATCCCAAAGGTGCATTCATATGTTTTTTCTGATTTTTTAAATGTTGTTTCCCACACACCCTCTCCCACATGGACACAAAAAGATGAAATGAATGATTCAGAAGAAGAATATCATGAAACATTACAAGACTTTTCTTAATCAAATCTTGTTGCTGAGAATGAAGGAAAGAATTCCAAAGACCAAGAAAAGGACATCAACATCTCATATATTCCATATGAGGAATAAATTAAAGAGTCTCCACCAAATATGCAAGATGAATTCAGCCAAAATAAATAAGAATTGGTGGAAGAAAACAATTTTGAGAACAAAGAGGATAACCATTGCATATAAGAAGAACATTGCCAAGACATCGCCAATGAAACAAGAATCTTCAATGTGGAAAAAGAAGAAACTTTCAGTATCCTATATACTCCATATGAAGACATTTCAAGCAACAAATTTGAAAATGAAATTGAAGAGCCTCAATCAAATGCACAAGAATATTCCATCCTTGTGATAGATGATGAAACATTGCAAGAGAACTTGCAGCAAGAAGAAGTGATGGAAAAAATGAATCTTGAGAAGAATGATGAACAAGATCACCCTTACAAGAAAGAAGAATCTTTTCAAGAGTTTTTTGATGAATCAAGAACCTTGGAAATGGTTGTAAGTAAAGAAAATGATGAATGCATGATTATGTCGAAAACTCCTTAGACAATAATTGTTTTTATTGATTTATGATTCCATAGCATTGTTGTCCAAACAATGCAATCAAATATTCACCATACCTGGTATAAGTTTTCTCTAGTAAATGTTGAGAGTGCCCCTAGCTCATTGGTACAAGTCCCAACATATCTCATAATTTTGGAGTTCAATCCACAAGTCATATCAATGCTTGAATGGCTCCATTGGAAATCTAACTATACCTAAGGTTCCTCTTTCTTTCAAGTAAGTTAGGGTAGGTAGATCATGGATGTACATAGTGTATTTCTCTTGTCAAATTATTTGAAGATAACTCTATGAAAGAAGAAGAATTGCAAGATTGTATTTTGAAGTTGACTCCATAGCCAATGGAGAAGGTAACTGATCTTGAGATTCTCCATTCTTGACAACCCACAGGGGGTTATCATCCCATAGTTGGAGCCAGTTGTTGAGATCAATTCCTACTTCCAAATTTTTCTCTCCTTTTCTATTTTCCCAACTTCTTTTTTTTCCAATTATTTTCCCTCTTATATACTTTCTCTTGTTTCCCTTTTTCGTTCTTCCCTTCTTCTATCCCTTTCTAGTTACCATACTTAGTTGCATTTCAAAAATTGGTGGGTTCCCCGGTAGGAGGATTCGAGGGTCTTCATCCCCATCCATTTTCCTATGCCACAAGTCCGTTCCACTGCCTTTCAATATTAAACTTAGCCTTTTTTTTCACAATCACGGGTTTGCGGTATCGAACTTTCATTCTCTAGGTTCTGTGATCTCCACTTTGCACCCAAATTTTTGGGATCCTCATTTGAACCATTAGACTTGTCGCGGTTCTTGACTCCCTAAAATCATTTTATTTCTCCTACATGCAAGCCCGACCGGCCGTTGTTCTACACTTGACTTATTTTTTATCATTCACAACCAGGGGTTGGCGGGTTCTTGAAAAACTCCATATTCAAAATTGTTATAGTTCGTCCCCACCATATTCGTTATTTTCCCAATATTCATTAATTATGGTTTAATTATAATAACTGATCATGCAGGCTCCGAAAAGATCATCATTAATATCTAAGGGCTCGAGGATATTTCTCATTAAATTGCATTAAAGAACTATTTTCCAAGGATTATATTATTTTCATCTCTCCAAAAAAATCATTTCAAGTTATTATCTATCTAAAATAATACTCTCGTCAACCTATGGAAGCAACAACTAGACAACAATTTTGTGGATATAATTTGAATATTTTTTGTCATGAATACAAGAACTTTTAGTGGTCCAGAGCATATTCGCATTACCCATATCCTCCTACACAAAAAGACGTAATCTGGACATCTAGAATTTCCCGCACATGGTGTGTTCCTGAGGTATTCAACTGTAAAGAACTTGTTGCATGGTGTGTTGAGAAGTACGTGTCGAGCCAAAGAATTATACAACTCCAAGATTGTTCCCCCATTTCCCTTTCACCGCAAGTTTTTCGCAAGATGTTGAAGCTCCCAGATCCAACACTTACCTTCAAAAGAGAAGAATTGTTCAATAGACTCATGGAGATAGACCTAGTAGGAGGTACTAATGAAGTACAAGACCCTAAATTAATTATCAACTCAATGTTTCTAACAAAGAAACAAGTTGATGAACAAGTTGAGATATTTAAAGGGTTATCAGTTGAAAATTTTTATGGCATACTCGAAGATAATGAAGATGAAATAAACAATTGGCTAGTTGATTACTCCGTGAAAAATCAAGATATTGAGGAATAAATACATGGTATTTCTCTTGAATTAAGATACTTGGAAGGTGAGTTATTGAACATTAAATCCAGCATGAAATAAACATCACAGGAATGAAAATTTTTATTGAATGTTGGTAGTCATGGTCATCACGGTGGTCGTGTATTGTCTTTCCAAATATTCTCATTTATGTACTCTTCAACACCCATTCACAACATCCATAGTGGCTCAAATTTTTATGGATAATATATTCAAACTCCATGGCATGCCTCATTCTATTATTTTTTACCGTGATCCCACTTTTAGCAACAATTTTTGGCAAGAATTATTTAGGCTCCAAGGAACCTAATTGAATCTCAACACATCATATCATCCCCAAACTGATGGACAAATGGAAGTGGTCAACAAGTGTTTGGAAACACATTTGAGGTGTTTTTCATATGACATACAATATCAGTGGGTTCATTGTTTACCCCTCTTTGAATGGTGGTACAACACCTCTTGCATGACTCCTTTTAAAACAATCTATGGATAGAAGACACCATCAGTTCCCCCATACATGTTGGGTGTCTCCAAGTTTCTAGAGGTTGAACTTAATGTTACAGTCCACATGACCATTCTCCATAATCTCAAAGAAAATTTGGTCTTGGCTCAAAACTGCATGAAGAAATAGGAAGATCAAGGTCGTTATGAATGTCTATTTTTTGAATGGGACCAGTTGTTTCTCCATCTACAATTGTACAAGCATAATTCACTCAAATCCCAGTAGTGTCAAAAACTTGCCCCAAAATTTTATTTTCCTTATACTATTCTCAAACGCATGGGGCTAGTGGCCTATCAGTTAGTTTTTCCCAATCACTCCAAGCTACATCATGTTTTCCATGTCTCATGCCTAAAGAAACTGACTAGCACCAAGTGCCACACCCAAACTAGCCTATAGGAGTTGGATGAATAAGGTTTCATTTGGTTGCATCCATAAGCAATATTGGACCAACAAGAGCATTGTCTCTATCAGAACACCATCCAAGATTTTTTTGTTATGTGGAAGGATACTCTACCAGAAGATGTCACCTAGGAGCCGACTACCATTATGCAACAATTTCCTCATCTTAAGCCTTAAGGAAAAGGATATTTTTCAAAGGGAAGGGCATGTTAGGGACCTATCCTCCATAACCCCTCGCGTAGATAGAATAATATATTTTCCATGTAATAAAGGATGACATTAGTTTATAAAGCCTATTTAAATAAATGTGAACAAGTCAATGTACGAAGACCTAATAGAAGCTTTCGCTTCTAAAAACATTTTCCTCTAGAAGGCTCTTTAGAAGAGAGAATTAATATAAATAAGAGTAGGAGGCATGAAAAATCTCATCTTGATAATTATTGTAATAGAACTATGGTCTTTTGGAGATTTCCCCCTCGAAGAGGAAAGTGAAAATTTCATTCTTGGAATAAAGGTATTATTTATGGTGTTTATCTTCTCAATATTTTGTTGTTTCGTTGATATCTACTGAATATTCCTATTTCTGCATATTGTATTTCATTTTGTACCTTACATACTAGGTATGGATTGAGATTTAGTGTCCTTGGTATATTTGCCTTAGATTTCATCTAACTAGTCAAGAATCACAATCAATGTTGCATTTGATACTACCTATTAGTCCTTTCATGAAAATGCATTAGCTAGTGCATTTTCCTTCCCCATTTACGTAACATCTCCATATTAAATGTGGTAGTTTTCTCTGTCCACTTTATTTGTTTTCCAATGTACAATGTTTTTTGTTATAGTATGTATTGAACGATGTTTCGATTAATACCTTTATCATATGTAGAGTACTTTAATCTCTCCTAACTTGGGATTTTGAAACTCAAATATTATTGAGTGGCATTCTTATATTCACACCACCCTTACTCCAAACCCTGAAACATCACATTCTACTACAAAATGTTTTATGAAGTAGGGATTGCTAACACTAATGTCAAAGGCATAATTTTCTTCAAAGACCCAAAGTAGTCTTTTCTTCACTATTCCATTGAAATTAAGTTTTATTTAGTAGGTTTGATAGTGGTGTTCTCAAATGATTGTAGTTATTTATGAACTTCTAGTAATATCCTATTACTTAAGCCTAAAAATTCTCTCAATTTGGATATGTTTTTAGGCTTGTTCCACCCTATGATTACCTTGAATTTGTTCAAATCTAAGTAGATTCCTTCCTTTGATACAATATTATGAAAGTATTCTACTGATTTCATACCAAATGTGCATTTTGGGATTTTTGCGTAAAATTGATTTCCCTTTAAAAGAGATAGTACTTGTCTTATGTCATTAAGATGTTATTTCCATGTTTTGTTGTATATAAGGATTTCTAGTAAACTTTATCTTGAATTCTTGAATTTTTTATGACTCATAAGAACATTGCTTCTAATGGTCCTTGTTTGGAGAATGATGTAGGTGCAATTCCATACAATTTCATGAAATTTTTGTATACCATTAAAACCTAATTTGAGAAATTTTTTCTTCCCTCGGAGTATGCATTTCGTTATTCACCTAAAAACCCATTCACATCTTTTGCTTCCCAGCAAATAAAGTGTTCTTCGTATTTATAATTATGGTTTCTTGGTTGATTTCCAACTTTGTGGCATAAGGAACTATAAAATGAACTACTAAAATATTTAATTTCCCAATACCATGTTTATATTAAATTGTATGGCAAACATAACAATGATTATGTCATAAAATTATTCCTCTAACAATCACTAATGAGAAATGAGAAACATCATAAATTAATGCTATGGAAAATCTTGCCAATGCCTCATATTATGGTGACATATGATATTGGTAAACATCATTAAATGTTTTAAGACCAACTAGATCCATCTTAACTCGTGATCTATTTTGCACCTTAAGGGATTTGATGCCTCTAGTTGCATGATAGAGCATGATTTAAGATGGATATAAACTAGTTCTTAAGATATGTATGTGTGTGCCCATATACAAACGCCATGTGTCAACTTCATATTGAACATGAAAGGAATTACATATTTTCCTCATCCCACCATTAAAATGTTAATAATTTATAATATAAGTGTTCAATGTTTATAATGATTAAATTATATGATACATTTAATTTTTTAATAAAAAACAAAAACTATGAATCCTCTAACCATCATGAATTCTCATAAATTCATTCAATGATAAATCTAGCCATTCCTCATACTATGGTAACAAACATCACTAAATGTTTTAAGACATGAATTCTCATAAATTCATTCAATGATAAATCTAGCCATTCCTCATACTATGGTAACAAACATCGCTAACTGTTTTAAGACAAATTGACCTCTGGTTATGATAGAAAAAAAAGTGTTGAAACACAATGATTCTTAAGAAAACAAAGTACTATGACAAAATGCACTACCTCTACATTATACTGTAGAGAGTGAACTTTAATATCTACATTATACTGTAGAGAGTGAACTTTAATATTGAGCCTGATCACAAAAATACCAGCTCTGGAAACAAATTTGAAGAATGGGTTATGCCTATACAGCCCTCTTCACCGCCATGGCTTTTCAGGCACGAGATTTGATATTGTTCGTTTTCCAGGCACCTTGTTTGGTGTTTGTTTTTCAGGCACAAGCTTAGATGGTGTTAGTTTTCCCGGCACCTTGTTTGGTGTTTGTTTTTCGGGCACAAGCTTCGATGGTGTTCGTTTTCCCGGCACCTTGTTTGGTGTTTGTTTTTCAGGCACTAGCTTCGATGGTGTTCGGTTTCCAGGGACCTTGTTTGTGTCTGGTGTTTGTTTTTCATGGACAAGTTTTGATGGTGTTCGGTTTCCAGCCACCGATTTTGTTGATATTCGTTTTTCAGGTACCGGCTTTCGTGGTGTTCCCTTTTCGAGCAATCCGTTTGTTGTTCGCTCTTCAATACCACCATCACATTTTGGTTTTGCTTTTTCAGTAACACCATTACCATTTTCACTTTGATGCGCATGGTTTGGTTTTCCATTTTGTAGCAAACCATTTGGCTTTGGCTTTCCAGTTCCTATGGAACCATTTGGTTTTGATTTTGGTTTTGATTTTCCATTTTCTAGCACCAGCACCAGTTGACGTTCTTTGGATTGAATATCCTCGTTGAGAGCAGTCTCCAACTCTTGAACTCTCTGATTTTGTGTTTGTAGCAAACCCTTAGTACTGTCCACCTCCTCTTGTAGGATTTCATTCCGTTGTTGAAGAGAACGCTCTGTTACAATGTGCTCATCAATTAAATTGTAGGATTTCATTCCGTTRTTGAAGAGAACGYTCTGTTACAATGTGCTCAWCAATTAAATCTAAGCGTTGTTTKABTCCTTCATYCACCTGSCTCCGAAGGCWGYTAATTTSATATTCGTTASTTGCAATTTTGGTAAGCAAAGACTGTAACCTCTCTTCRTTKCTTGAAGACWYAGCGTTCAAAGCRTGCCTTTCGTCTTCCATGCAAACCAGAGTAGCATTATACTCATTCTCCTGGGTTTTCAAGAACTCCACTTCAATGATTAGCTCTATAATCTTTTTGCTCATTGATCCACTTTCACTAGCCATCAACTCAAGGTTTGTTTGGAGCTCCGAAAGTGTGACCTCCAAATTTCTCTTTTGCTTATCCCACAAATGCCCATCTTGTTCAATTTTTCTTAGCAGATCATGAATCATTTCCTTCGATTCATTCAACTCGGATTCCAAAACAATCTTGTCTGTTCTACATTGATGTAAAACACTCTCATTTTGTTCCCTCTCATCTTCCAAGTGAGCCAGTCTCGCATTATGTCCATGCAACTCGGCCTTCAAGGACTCTACTTCAGTGCTTAGCTCTCTATTTTTCTGACACAGTAATCTTCTTTCACTAACAATCGAATCAAGCTTTGTTTGCAGCTCTGCAACTTTGCTTTCCAAATTTCCATTTTCAGAAACCCACAAATGTTTTTCTTCAAGTAATTCCTGTGTCCTTGCCTTGGATTCATTCAACCTGGATTGCATTTCAATGTTTTCTGCTCTAGATTGAACTAAGAGCCTCTCGTTTTCCAGAGACAACTCTTCAATTTTTTTCTTACATGCGGCCAATGAAGACAACCACTTGTCCTTGTCTGTGTTCCATTCTTTCTCTGMCACTTGGCTGCCTTTAGCGATCTGCTCAGTCTCCTGTCTTGCTGCTACAATCTGTGACGAAAGCTCATCTTTTTCCAATTTCCAACCTTTATGTGCTGCCTCTAATTCTGCAGATATCACCTCAATTTCACGTTTCAACTGCAAAACAGTAGATTCTATAATTCTTTTATCAGAAACCACCGCTCTGCAGTCTTCTTCTTTCTCATGAATTTCCTTTTTGAACCTTTCCTCGGCGTCCTTCAATTGTTTAGAAATGGCAGCCCGATATTCCTCACCATTCCTTTGACATTGTTCTCCGAATTCCGTCTCAACTTCCTCCAAGTAGTCGTTCAATTGTTCTTGACTGAAATTTTCCGTCAAGATTGTGAATGTGTGATTCCATTTGAGTGAGCTTTTGTAAGAAACAAGCATTTTCTCGTCGTGAGCTGTTGATATCTTTAATAAGCAAGTGATTAAGCTCCCGCAACCTGGATATTTCTTCTTCTTTGCCAATTCCCATGCTCGTCTGAGAGATGGAGATTTTATTATCTTTGTGAGAGGACACATTTTCTAACAATGGAACTCTTTTCCCCCTGACACCTCCGCTTCCGCGTCTGCCTTTGCCTCCGCCCATCTTGTTGAAGAAAGAAATGTAAACTGAAAACTGGATCCGATGGAAGGGGGAGAACAGAAAGATAGATATAAGTTTTTTTCGAATTTGCTTGCTTCGTTGATCTACTAGTGTTTTTCGAATAACACGACGATGATGATTTTAAACGAGTGTTTGTTCGCCCAATTTATAAATAATCATTCATTTGGATAAACATTGAGATGCGCCGACTTTTGAAAAATCAATTCAATATAAACAAACTTCACTCCAATTTGTTGGTAAATAGGAGAGTGCTGACCACCCGACATCCCAAGTCAACTTCATATGCGGCTCCATTGTATTGGGTGCAAGGGCACTACCCGCAACAAACTTCAAATATGTTGTGTGATATATATATGTTGTGTGATATATGTACAAAATCTACTCAGATCCAAATCATTAATAAATTAAGTATGCTAAAGCCCTGAATGTCTTAAATTATGATGTTGTAGCAAAACAAGTAACCAACTATGAGTTGTTGAAAAGAAACTACCCCATTTCCATTTAGTATCTTAAAGGGATGGTTCATATTGTCATCTCTTCTTGCAATTTGTTCGAAGCTAGATGGGGTTGATACCATTATCTAATGAGATGAATACCCAATGAGATGAAGAATGTAGGTGAAGATAGTTGGGTTTCTTGTTTATACATTCACAAGTTGAAATTGAACAAAGTAGCAATGATAATAGTCATAAAGAATTGCAAAACTCACAACCTTATAGTTGACCAATGTAGTTAAAAGTAATATAAAATAAATATGAAATTAGATTGTAAGTTAGTATACTAAACAAAAGTACGGCAATGTTGAAATGAATAGACATATAAATAAACTAACTAAAAACAAGTATAATAAAATAATTGAATAAATTTATTTCAACAAAGTAGCAATGATAATAGTCATAAAGAATTGCAAAACTCACAACCTTATAGTTGACCAATGTAGTTAAAAGTAATATAAAATAAATATGAAATTAGATTGTAAGTTAGTATACTAAACAAAAGTATGGCAATGTTGAAATGAATAGACATATAAATAAACTAACTAAAAACAAGTATAATAAAATAATTGAATAAATTTTAATACAAGTGGATTAACTAAACAAAAATAAAGTGATCTCTCTAATAGAAATGCATGTCAACTAGCTTAACAACAATGCAAGTAAACTATCCAATAGAAATACCAAAGTAAACTAAGGAGGCTTCATTCTAATCTCCCCTTGAATGAACCCTACCCAAGGGAGGTCTAGAACCCTATCAAGCTCTTCTTAAGAAAAACTAGACTAGAACTCTTATTCAACAATCTACAAAAATTACATAGATAATGGCAGTAATTAAACTATGTTCTGAACTAACAATTCGAGCTAGCTCATAACCTCAAAAAATATTAGGGACCCCATCTCTTTCATACCGAGCCATATAAACAGTTGGAAGAGCTCTAAACAATTGTATTAATCAAATCCCTGATTCCCAGGATGTTGCCTACCTATTTCCCTCCAACTTCGTTGCAGCTAAGCTTGGGAGATTATTGATTGCCTCCATTATCTGGATATGATCAAAAATATAGTTGGGATTTTGAGATTCAAACTCCCATGCAATTAGGGCTTGTCTCTTGCATCAAATTTCCTACTTACTCACTGATCCGAAAAGATCTTTTAAAGACTATGTTTCATTTTTAAAACATGAGTTCATTAACCATTTAGGAAACTGATGAAAGAGGAAGAATTATAAGTGAAACATGGCAGCCATAAAGCAATATACAAATCTGGAAATAAGCATGAAGAAACAACAAACCATAACAACAAGATTGTTAATGGAGTTCGACAATCTCACCTACGTCTTCGGGCCTTTGTCTCAGTGGGTGACGCTTTCTTATTTCTATTCAAAGATTCAAAAGTACATCATAACAGTGCCAAATGGCTTACAAACTGATCTGGATATGTTTTGCTAGATATCAAGAACCAATCACAACTAATGCCACTGAAAACGGATGAACGAAGCTCCCAGAAATGGCCCACAAAGTTGCTCTCCCCAATGGCTTCCTTGCATAAAAAATGGCTCTGGCTTTGCAAATCTTCAACATTTCCCTGTTCTGAACCTCCTTTCATGGCTTCAAGAACGTCTGGTTTATATAGACTTAAAGTGGGTAAAAAACTCCCAACTTGACCCCAAGATATGGCCTGAAAAAGGGCCCAAGATCCTCCAAAAATGGACTAAATCTCCCAAAACTGGTTAAAAATCAATTAAAAATATTAATATATAATCAAAAGAACCACTTTTGGGAAAATAAAGGGTGCAGTCCCCAATCCTTGGGCTCCTGGTCATGTGGGTGTCCTCCATGTGGCCATGGTAGGTGCTTTCGCACTGGCCCCTCCGTTTATGGGTCCTGGTCATATGTTGCATGGCCATATGGTCGCGGGCCAACGCATTTGTGTGCTCTATATTTCGTTGTAGCCCCTGCTTTTAAGTGCCTCATCATGCCCTTGGTTGGCGGGCTAGCCCAGTCCACCTGGGGCCATCGATACATCCGTGCCAATTGTATAATAGAGTAGTCATATGCGCCAGGTCTGAACCAACAACTCTGTGCCAAACGGTAAGAAGTGTAGGGTCATATCGGTATAGGTCGTATGCAACACGTCAGGGGTTGGGGCCTTTACTCCACCGGATTACACCATATTTTAATTCAAATATTAGTTTTGCACCATAGAGATTAAGAAACAATGTGGGTGGCATGGTAGCCCGGCCCTGCCAAAACGCGTCAACCCAGACCGGAGCTCACGCGTTCAACTCCCCGGGAGTCTTGAACTTTTTTCATACAAACTGACCAATGACGAGGTGCCACGTGGAAGCCCAAGACTGGGCCACATGGCACCATCCCATTTGCCCAAAGTTATGATACGTGTCATGACATGATTCACACACATCAACACTTGCCCAGTCAACGCACCTGCCACTTCAGCCAGCATCCATGTGTATGTACGGACCTTGCCACGTCATCCCGTGCCACATGTCACCCTTGCAGTGGTGCCACATGTCACAATATGAATCGTCCACCTGTCAGCCCAGTAAGCACGCCACTATACCTACCACGTCATTGTATGTCTGTACGGCCTGTACAGTCAACTTCCACGTCAGCACTGTACAGACTCACAGTCATCAAATTTTTCATGTTCGGAAAAATGAACAGACCGTGATATATTTCACATACGACGTCATTTTGATCTCGTTCAAGTTGTGTTGGGTTTGTATCGGCGAGGACTACACACATGTCCGTTTTGAAGCCATTCTGAGCACTTTGATTTTTAGGCCTTCCTGGACCCATTTTGGTTCCTAGATCCATTATGGATCATGCCTCCCCACTAAAGACCTTTTGGTCCTCCAAAAGGATACTAACCAGTCATCAATTGTGGGATAAGCCATCCCACTTGTTCTCTTTCTTTAAACTTTTTCCTAAGCACCTTTCTTATCAAGATCAACTGTAAAACAACCATGATAACTGACAACATATTGTTAGCCATTTGTACTTTGTCACATCTTACTGAAGCCACTATCATCCATGTTGACAACATTACTAATGATAACATCAGAAATATGACTGCAAGAGCTAATATGTTTGTAATACTTGCACGACATTAGCTTATATTGAAGCAAAGTGTGATTGATCTTCCATTCTACAATCATCTCATGTTCTTGCTTAAGATCAATTACTTGATTTGAGAAAATTATAGGTGTGTTGCTTGCATGAGTCGCCTTTCTTGTTTGTTCCATTGTTTGAAGAGATTGATTTTCTTTTAAATGATGAACATGTACCACGTATTCATTGCCTTCTTTGATTAAGTGATATTGATTGTGTTCCCTATATAAGATTGCTTTGCGATCATACAAATAAGGACTGCCTAAGACCATTCCACATTCATTGAGTGGCACCACATCACATGTTACCTCATCCAAAAACTTAGATGAAATTGCAAACTTTAATGTGCATTGCTTTGTTATGTGAAATTTATGATTGTTGCTTATCCATTTAAGTGAGTAAGGCTTATGATGCATCTGAGTGTTTAATCCCAATTGTTTAACCACTTCCTCTGAAATCAAGTTAGATTGAGATCCACTATATATCAATCTATTGACCTTAGTATGCCTCATTATGACCCTTAAGTGAAACAATTTACTTCTAGAATAACATCCATCACCAATTTTACCTGCCAAACCAACCGTTGAAATTTTTTATTCATCACCCAAATTTGATCCCAAGTTTGTTGGTCGTGTTGTTGTTGCAACTGTTTTCCTCCCTTTCCTTTCTTTGAACCACTTTGGTCTCTTCTCGGGATGAAATTTCCAACAATGGTCCTCATCATGCCCTTCTTTCTTGCAATGCTTGCAAGAGGGATTCTCTTCCCTTCTTTCCACTGAATTTACCTTTTTCCATTCCACTTCCTTTTGTCCTCTTTTCTTGAAGACGATTCCCCTGATACACCAACTCTTGTTTTCCTTGCTTCAACGTATGTTTCTTGAACAGAAACCTCATCAAGATTAGTAGGTCCAAACATATATACAGTGTTTCGAATATGTGCAGGTAAACCTCCTATATACTTCATAAGAGTTTCTTGGGTATCTAAAGGAATATCTAACATCAATGCCATTTTACGAAAGTCATCTGTGTATTCTTGCATTGTTTGTCATTTTCTTAGTTTAAGACCTTGCCATTCAATTAAAGCCTTCTCTTTATAACCAAAAGAATAGAATTTCTTTCCAGGTGTAGAAACAAAAACTTGCCATGATGGCAATACATTACCCACTTGTTGTGTGCCATTTTTCAACTTGTTTTTCCATGAGATGAGTGTTGTGCCTGCAAGATGAAGCGATGCCAAATTGATTTGAGTTTCCTCATCCTTGATTTGTTGCACACTGCAATAAACCTCAATCTGTCTCACCCAGTTATCAAGCCTCTCTACATTGACTTCACCATCATACATGGGTAATTCAAATTTCACATCAAGTTTAAGTAAAAGCATCTCATGTTTATGTTTGTGGACATGTTTTCTTACAGCGGATTTGGAACTTGAACTTGAAGAAAAAGAAGTTGATGGAGAAGAAGGACGTGAAGGAGGAGTTTGAGGAGGATCCTCTCCTTCTTCATTTTTGGCCTTTGATATTTCACCTAGAATCGGTCTCTTATGTTCCAATTAATCCTCATATAGAACCTTCATCATCTCTGACATGGCGAAGAAAGTCTTTCGAAACTCTTTCTCCTCGTGAGAAGGTCCCTCTTCTGATGCCATCTTCTCACTTTGAGAAGTTCTCTTTCTCGATCCAATATCAGGGTTCTCTTCAACAAGCTCAACTTCACCACGATTCATATTTTCCATGGTAATCATGCAAACTCAAAAACCAGTCGTCAACTAGCTCTGATACCACTTGATCCGAAAAGATCTTTTAAAGACTATGGTTGAGTTTTAAAACATGAGCTCATTAACCATTTAGGAAACTCATGAAAGAGGAAGAATTATAGACGAAACATGGCATCCATAAATAAATATACAGATCTATAAATAAGCATGAAGAAACAACAAACCATAACAACAAGATTGTTAACAAAGTTCGGCAATATCGCCTACGTCTTCGGGCCTTTGTCTCAGTGGGTGAGGATTTCCTATTTCTGTTCAAAGCTTCACACGTACATCATAACAGTGCCAAATGGATTACAAACTAATCTGGTTGTGTTCTTCTAGATCTCAAGACCCTGTCACAACTGACGACACTGAGAACGAATGAACGAATCTCCCAGAAATGGCCCACAAAGTCGTTCTCCTCAAAGGATTCCCTGCATAAAAAATGGCTTTGGCTTTGCAAATATTCAGCATTTCCCTATTTTCATGGCTTCAAGAACCTATTCTTTATATAGGATTGAAGTGGCTAACAAACTCCCAACTTTCCCCCAAGATCCGGTCTCAAAAAGGGCCCAAGATCCTTTAAAAATGGATTAAATCTCCCAAAACTGGTTAAAAATCAATTAAAAATCTTAATATATAGTTAAAAAAACCACTTTTGGGAAAATAAAGGGTGCAACCCCCGATCCTCGAGCTCCTGGTCATGTGGGCGCCCTCCATGTGTCCTTGGCTAGTGCTGGCGCATTGGCCCCTCCATTTCTGGGTCCTGGTCATAAGTTGCATGACCATATGATCGTGGGCCAATGCTTCCACACGCTCTATATTCCGTTGTAGCCCATGGTTTTAAGTGCATGGTCATGCCCTTGGTCAGTGGGCTAGCTCGGTCGACCAGGCACCATCCATACATTTGTTCCAACCATCTAATAGAGTGGTCATATGCGATGGTCATATGCGTCAGGTCTGGACCAACAACTCTGCGCCAAATGGTAAGAAGTGCAGTGTCATATCGATATAGGTCATATGCAACACGTCGGGGGATGGGGCTAGGCCCCAGCCCTTTACTCTGTCGAATTACACCATAGTTTAATTCAAATATTAGTTTTTCACCATAGAGATTAAGAAACAATGTGGGCAGGTTGGTAGCTCAGCCCTGCCAAAACGCGTTGACCCAGACCAGAGGTCACGGGTTCGACTCCTTGGGAGTCCAATAATTTTTTTCCATACAAACCGACCAATGACGGGGTTCCATGTGGCATCCCAATATTGGGCCATGTGGCACCATCCCATTCTCCCAAAGATATGACATGTGTCATTACATGATTTGCACATGTCAACACCTGCCCATTCAGCGCACCTGCCACATTAGCCAGCTGCCACGTTTCTGTACGGACATTGCCATGTCAGCCCGTGCCACATGTCACAATATGACTCGTCCACCTATCATCCCAGTCAACACACCACTGTACCTACAACCTCAATGTACGGTTGTACGACCTATACAATCAACTACCACGTTAGCACTATACGAATTGCACAGTCATCAAATTTTGCCTATTTGGCAAAATGAACAGACCGCGATATCTTTCTCATATGAAATCTGTTTGAGCATGTTCAAGTTGTGTTGGTTTTGTATCAAATATGCCTATGCACACGTCCATTTTGAAGCCATTCTGATCACTTTGATTTTTAGGTCTTCCTAGACCCATTTTGGTTCCTTAATCCATTCTAGATCAGTCACCCTCATGAGTTGAGGTGACATGATCCCATGATTTTCTCCTTTTTTTTCTTGATTAGAATGAATCACAACTCTAAATATGAGTAATCAAATAAGGGTTGAGTCTATTCATGGTGTGATACACATGGAACAAGATTCATAAATCAAACTCTATAGAAACCTTAGGTTTCCAATCAATGTTAGTGCATACTATTCGAATCAACATAATAGACTCAAGTAATAAAACAAATCATGCATTCATCATATCGATATTTAAATTAAGCCAATCACATTATATTCAACATCACATGGCAAACAATAACTAAGTTGGCAACTCCAACAAGAGTTTCAAAATGTCTTAGGTATTTGAAGCTAGTGATCACAACAAAAATACATATGGAAAGGATGAGAAACATATGACAAACATGAGGCTCATCAATAATATGAGATGATTTTTTGTAGAGCTACTCATTTGTTTTGAAGAATATATTTGGTAAATCAAATAAAGTAGTTGATGCATCGAGTGGGAAATCAATTTTTCTACTAACAATGTTCGTAGAAGCTGTGGAACCAAATAATAAGAAGAATTTGTATGCAACTAATGAATATGTTGCACAACATAGGCAATGTGCAAATAACCTTAAGGGATATAGGTCGACACATTTTGATTATTTTATCCAATAAGGTTGCTTGTTTAGAAAATAAGAATTTTTTTTCTATCTTAGAGGTTAAATGAAATATATTAGAGAATCATGTAATGGATGTCTAAGTGGTCACCTTGGTATTGACAAGATCAAATATTTAGTGTAAGAGATATATTGTTTTTCTAGACATTTCCAAAGACATAATTAATTGGGTTGAGTGCTATTGAGTTTATCATATGGATGAAGAGATGACCTCAGTATATATTTTGTCCTAGGTTTATCTAGAACAAAAAAGAGCATTGATTCCAACTTTTTAGTTCTAAAGCACTTCTCAAAAATGGAAAACTCCAGAACTTTTAACAATATTGTTTTATGAAATTCATGTAGTTTTTTTATTCTTTAAGGAGATTATGAGGTTATATGGTTTACCCAAAACCAATAATTCAAAGCGATGCGACAAATTCATTGTACATTTCTATAAGACACTTTGGAAGAGATTAGGAACTGCATTATTCTTTAGTTCAATGTACCATCCTCAAACCAATGGTCAAATGGAAGTGGTAAATTGAAGTTTAGGTAATCAATTGATGAATTTGTTAAGTGATAGCATTGGGAAATGGGATTTGATCCTTTCCCATGTAGARTGTTCCTACAATAATTCAATTAATAGATCTATAGGTAAAACCCCTTTTAAAAATATTTATGGAAGATTACTATCAGGAATCACTGATTGGTTGAAGTTAAATGTTAATACATTAAAGAGTGAAGATGCTAAAATTTGTGCCAAGTATATGAAGGTGATCTATGATTAGGTTAAGTTCCAATTAAGGTAGATTTATCATAATTATAAGTCATATGTTGATATCCATAAAGGAGACAAGAAATGCAATGAATGTAAATTTGTATATGATTACGTGTGGAAGGAAAGGTTTCCATAAGGGACCTATAACAAGATGAATCCCAAGAATATTGGTCTATGTCAAACTTTAAATAAATTGTGTCACATTGATTATCACTTAGAATTTCCAAGTGTTGAAGGGGTAGAATTCACCTGACAACAGTAAGGGGTACTCCCTTATACACAATTCCAACTAGAATATGTATCGTTTAGTTTAGGGGACCCATATGGAATTTGGCCCAGCTGCCATTGTTATTTTTTGGGTTTTATAACTTGCAGTCCGGTCTACTGATGAAGATGGATGATGAATGGGTATGAAAATCAAAGATGTAGATGAATACTATGTATTGAAAGAAAACCAATCTATTACTAGTCTATCCTACCCTATCCTAGCTATGAGAATACCAAGGTAACCAGTGAGATGTAAATGAAACCAAACCTTGCATAAAACCCCCACTCAGTTAGTTGAAATAAAGGTGCAAGATCAAAAGCATGTGCATACATAAATATAACTAGAATAGTCTAAATTATATTTCTGCATACGCTAACATCTCAACAATATTAGAACTTAAAGATATTTGAAAGAGTAATCAAAACTGTAGAATAAAATAGAATACAGAAGACCAATCTATAAGTAAACAATAATTATTACAGTCCATGTGAATACCATACATTCCACTTGAAATAGTTCATAGTAAATATGACTTCACACATAAATTATTCTTTCGTGCAAAAATTGGCCCTGAGTGCTTCTCGATATTCATTAATAGAGTATAAGTACTTGAATTAGTTCTTGAGTCTATACAATGTTTGAAGAGCCCCTACAAAATGGGCATCTTCCGTCTTTTATACAATAATTTGTAACTCATGAGTGACTCTTTGTATTTTTCTTAAAGAAGTTGCTACAAAACTGTTCAATTTCTTTTTTCCTAGTGACAAGTGTACAATAAAGACAAAATTGAAGTTGGTTGATAAAAAGACAAAATAAGAGATGGGTAATAACAATTTTTAATTTCTATTTTTTCTTTATTCAAGAACATTTTCCCCTACGACATGTTGTCCACACTTCTAGTTGATCATAGAGAGATTTGATTCTACGGTAATCTAGTTCTTCCAATGGTGCATTATGCATAACTATGTTATCTTTGAGGGTGCTCATATATTTGAACAATGTTTCCATGAATTCTTGTATCATGGTATGCAATTTGATAGGATGTAGGAGATGCTTCTCTATCATATTTGTAGTAATTGTGGTGGTTGTTTCAATGATTGATCTTCTATGATTTGTGTTATATTGCACCTTATCTACCAGTTCTTCTGTGACCATATTTTTACCAAGCTTGTCTAATTGAGGTAGTCAAATGCCTTTCATTAAATCTTGCATGACCTTGTGTAGTTTCGATCATACTACCATTTATTTAGTGACCTCCTTATCTGCTCTTTTCCTGGCTTGTTGGAAGCATTCTAGTGAATACAAATGTGTATTCCTCTCTGAGGATGATGGTCAATATACTTCATCTGGTGCATTAGGATTCTCTACAATCCACTTGTCAATATCACTGAGGCTTTCTCAAATTGTGTTGAATTGAGAGAGTTTTTCTTGTACTTAACTATTTTTCTCTATGATTTTGGCTACTACTTGTTGAAAGAGGTGTAAGTGAGCATACATATCTATAATGGCCTCTTCCAGTTCTTTCCTAACTTTCTCAACACTAGATTTGAAATTTTTCATATTGCTTTCATCGACTTTTACTTGCTGGAGTCTTTCTTCTAGTTCCCTGATTATTTCCTCTTTCTCCTAATTTTGTTGGCATAACCTCCTAATATTGTCTTCACTGGCACTCTTGAATGTGTCAGCTATAACAATGCCTATGATATTTTCTCTAACTTGTTTAAGGACCGAGATTGGCATCCCTTGAGTTGTTGGAACTTTCTTTATTTTTTCTTACACAATCTTCCTGGACTTGTTTTCATAAGTGAAGCTTCTCAAGTTTGGGACCTCACTTTATTGAAATGGATCCAAAAACCCTATTCCTATATTATTGAAGGGTGCCTCTGTGCAAGTGTCTACTATTGACACTTCTGGGATATCAATATCCATTGGTCGAGTACCATCATTTCTTATCTCAACATATTTCTTCTGCCTCTCTTCTTCAACTATCTTATCAGCTACATACTTGGTTTCTTTTTCTGCAGTTTCTCTTGCTTCTATTGTTTGCTTTTATGTTATCTCTTTCTGCTCAATCTCCCTTTGTGTTGCTTCTTTTGCTTCTGACTCAGCCTTGGATTTTTCTACTTCAAGATTTCTCTTTTTCTTGGCACCATCATTTTTTTTCTTGAAAACCTTTTCTTTACCTATTTTTTTCTTATCTATTGGTGTTTCTTCTTCTCCATCTATCGATTCAAAGTGTACAAAGGTGGAGGTGGGGGATGATCTTCTTGATGCTCCTTCTGCTTCTTTTCTCCTGGATTCTTCTTTTTATCTTTCTTCTCCCGCAATCCTCCATATAGGATGACCTTTTATTTAGAAGATAAAATCATCATAGGTTAGTGCGTTTCTACGCACTTCTTCTTCATCCAAAATATATGTCGTGTACTCCTAAGGCAAGCCTATTTTATTGAAATGGTATTTTACAACTCCTTTAGGGTCGTGTCTTGTAAATATTTCCTCTCCAAAATTATATGAGAGGAAGATATTTACTTCATCCTGTTTTGCTTGGTGTTGGAGAATGAGTAGATCCCAATATATAGCGGAAGTGGTGGCCATAGTGCCTTCTTTACTCAATAGATCACTCCTCCTACTCCATATGTTATTGTCTGATCTGCCACTTCCTAGAGTACTAATTTATCTAGTACAAACTAGGGGAGAAGATGGGAGGGTTTAGTGGCACTGTACACTCTGATATAGGTACCATTCCCCACAAGGTACCAATCCCCAATCCTCTTTATGAAAACTATCTCTCTGTTGTTCATATATGGGGATTTTGTGCAGAATATACATTCATACAGAGGGGACATAAAATGTTCACATATATTCTAATATTATGTTATGTATTTGTGCTCCCAAATAAATTTGCAGTAAACATGAATGGTCTCATATGAGGGTTTCAATTTCCATCCCACGTTCGGGTACTGGTGGGAGATGCACAGGATATCCAAGAGGTAGGAAGACATGTGGAAACTTGGAAAATTTTCCAGCTGAACTTCTACCACTGCAGTTATGGCGACCGTCAGGTTGGATGACACGATGTCATCCCAATTGAATGACAATCCTTTATCTACGCACTAATAAATTAGCGACATGTAAGACAAGGGGAACCAAGAAGCATCTGGTTCCCCATATAACCTGAACAACATGCCCTCCATTTATTGATAAGGAATCCTTAACGTGCTCATGGGATAGCCTCCCTTGGGTTTATTCTTTAAATTATTTTCTACCTTGTACCATCTGGGGAACAGGTCTTTGGGTGTCTATTCAAACTCATCGAGGAGTGTTTTGTCCAACTTTTTAATACCCTTCTAAATGTGATAGAATGTTTCTAGGTATTTCATTCGAAACGATGCTATGGGTTCTTTCCAAGCATCATAAACATCTCTATCTTTCAAATCTGTATTTTTTAGGATCCAGGTGATGGAATATGCACAAGGGAATATAGTTGCATAGGCTTCTACCCTAAATATTTCATATTTTTTTATGTTCTTGAATATTTTTAATTCATCCTAATCCTCTGTAGCAATGGAGAAGTTTTTTATTTTTGAACATCTGGTATAGATCTCCCCATATGAGTGTTTATACTTCAATTTATAGAAGTCCATAGGTGTCCACGTACATATCTCCAACCACTTCTAGTTCATCTTGATCTTGTTGACCGCTGACGTAGGCCTTGGTGTTTGGTGCTTTACTCATTTCCCTTCTCTTATGAGATATGCATGAACCTATCAAGAAAACATAGGGTCAGTATGAACGCAAAACCATAATGACATCAAAACTTATCAAGTCTACTCAAGTACTGAAGGATTCACTCAAGATAATGTTTGGTGGAAGGTCATCATCTGAAGACGATAAACGGTGGATCGAGGGCTTACCCTAACCCTAGATTGCAAATGGTGGATCAATGTCTTACCTGGAGTTCTAGTGACACATGGACGGTCATGATCAATTGAGGATTCCCCTGTTGGTACTCAGTGCACTCTTTCTTGGGAAAAATTTTCCTCTCCTTGGTGCTCGGTGGGATAGTGAGAATAAGGTAAGCAATGTATTTATAATTCAGGAGAATCTAGTATTGAATGTGGGTAGGTGGCATCAAAATCAATGAATTTTAGGTTAATTCCTTTGATGCACATTGGAAGACTTCGTGGGAAGTCCTCTAATGTACATCGGAGAACTTATCACCAAGTGTGTTGAATTCTATAAGAGCAAGTGAAGAAAAATAATATGAGGAAACCATAGGAATTGGAGTTAACACCTCTGATTGCATAAAAGGAGTTGCAATTAAATTATGTGATTGAAAGGTCGATCAGAGGGAAATAAAATAAATTTATAGAGATCATCGATGGAGTTAGGAGAAACTACTCCAATGCACATCAGAGGAGTTGAAGGTAACTCCTCTAATGTACATTGGAGGAGTTATAATCAACTTTGCCGAAAAATAAAAAAGACACGACCTTACAAATTTCTAAGTGCTTCCAATTTGAGGGATGAAATGTTAGGAAAGTTGAGGCTTGAGGAAAAAAAATTCTATCAATATGAATAAACCCGAGGTTTTTTTTCAAAGTCAAAACAAATTCAAGGGGCCCCATTTTCTTCAGAGTATTATGGAGATCAATTTCAAGAGAATTGAGGGTTGTAATGCCTGGCACAACAATGGTGACACACTAAGTGAAACCTTGAATCTATGTAAAATGGTATCCACAAACATATTTTTGGGTGAAGGTTCGTTATCATTCTCATGCCATTATAGAAAGAATAGGCCCCATAGATCATATTTTTACAAGATAAAGTTTAGATGATACAAAGAGGATATTAGGACCATACCTCAAACTAGATTATCGTTCATCGTTTTCTTATTTATATAGTATATAACAATAAGGAAAGGAATACGAAGTATTACAGAGAATGAAACATTAAGAATGTTGAAAATGCAAGTTATGGTTCATTTCTATGGTGTTTCTTCACTACTAGTGAGCATCCATGGCCCCTATAGAGTCAGCCTAGTCTCACAATCTTTTATCTATTTCCAGCGAGCATCCATAGCCCCAACAAAGATACTTTCATGTCCCATGTGATCTGGAATGCATTTCCCCAAGCCTTTACCTTTTTTATAAAATTGGATTCTCTTTTTTTTAGAGAGAGGTGGATGGGGGGATTCCACTCATCCTTCTAGTCCAAACAATACATCGATATGTTCTTAGGTAAGGTCCACGGTTCCTCGCTCCATTGTACTATTATGGTATATTGATGAGCTATGTTCCTCTACTAGATATGACTTCGGGTAGCGCATGAAAACGTTGTATGATTAAGAAATGATGTGTTTGGAAGTCATGTCACAAAGTTATTAGGTTATCAAAACAACATGTGTTATGATTTAGAATCATAACCAGGACTGAGCTATCAAAATTTTGAGAAACTTGAGATGGCAGTTTTCAAGAAGAAAAACAAAAAGATATGAAAATCCAACAAAATAGAAACTATTGAAAAAGAAAACAAAAAAAAGTAAAAGTTGAGCGAGAAATAAAAGATGAAAATTAGGATTTTATTTATGTACAAAGGATGAGCATCCACAAAGGTAAGATGATGTAGTGCTTGAGAATCTGGCCATTAACGGGGCAGAGCTCAACTTCCCCTTGAAGATTTTGTAACCGTTAAGTACCCTCGCCAGTATTCTCCTTGATAACGTAGGGCCCAAGCCATAATTGTTGGAATTTCAAATGCTTCCCTTTATTTTCATGTGGCTTGTCCCACTTGAGTACTAAATCCCCAACTTGAAATTCTTTCTCACCAACATATTTCTTATCAAAACAACATTTAATGGTTTGTTGATGAATCTCAAACTTTCCTTTAGCTTTGGAAATATTTTCTTCTAAGTTTAGCAAGGTATTGATACATCGCTAAATGACGGGACATTCTCTTCCTTGAGACTCTTGGGTGAGTTGTAGGGAAGGAAGGTGTTGAGATCAATTCCTGCTTCCAAATTTTCCTTCCCTTTTCTATTTTCCCAACTTCTAGTTTTTCCATTTATTTTCCCTCTTCTATACTTTCCCTTGTTTCCCTTTTCCTTTCTTCCCTTATTCTATCCCTTTCTAGTTACCATACTTAGTCGCTTTTCAAAAATCGACGAGTTCACGGGTAGGCGGATTCCTGGGTCTTCATCCCCATCCATTTTCCTCCACCATAGGTCCATCTGATCGCCTTGCTATATTGTACTTAGCCTTTTTTTTCAACATTGCGGGTTCGTGGGGTCGAACTTTCATTCTCCAAGTTCCGCGATATCCTCTTTGCACCCAAAATTCAGTGATCCTCATTTCAACCATTATACCTGTCATGAGTCTTGAGTCCCTAAAAGCATTTTATTTATCCTACATGCAAGTCTGACCGACCGTTGTTCTACACTTGACTTATTTTTTATCATCCACAACTACGGGTTGGCAAGTTCTTGGGTTCACGAGTTGGCAGGTTCATGAAAAACTCCATATTCAAAATTATTCTAGTTCATCCCCGCCTTCTTCATGCTTTTCTCAATATGCATTAAGTATGGTTTAATGCTAATAAATGATCGTATAGGCTTTGAAAATATCATCATTAATAGTGAAGGGCTCGAGGAGATTTCTCATTAAATTACATTAAAGCACTATTTGCCAAAGGATTATATTATTGTCATCTTTCCAAAAAATTAATTTCAAGCTATTATCCAGCTGAAAGAATACTCTCATCAAACTATGGTAGCAGAAGCTAGACAACAATTCTATGGATATAATTTTAATGTATTTTGTTGTGAAGAACACAACTTTAAGTGGTCTAGAGCATATTCATATTACTCATCTCAAATACTTTATCTCAAAGACGTAATATGGACATCTGGAATTGCTCACGTAGGGTGTGTTCCTAAGGTATTCAATTCTAAATAACTTGGTGCATGGTGTGTTGAGAAGTACGTGTCTAGCTAGAGAATTATATAACTCCAAGATCATTCCCCCATTTCCCTTTCACCGAAATTGTTTTGTAAGATGTTGAAGCTCCCAGAGCCAACACTTACCTTCAAAAGGGAAGAACTGTTCAAGAGACTCATGGAAATAGACCTAGAAGGAGGTACTAATGAAGTACAAGACCCTAAATTATTTCTCAACTCAATGTTTCTAACAAAGAAACAATTTTACAAACAAGTTGAGATATTTAAAGGGTTATCAATTGAAAATTTTTATGGCATGCTTGAATATAATGAAGATGAAATAGACAATTGGCTAGTTAATTATTTCGTGAAAAATAAAGATATTGAGGAAGAAGTACATGGTATTTATCTTTACTTAAGAGACTTGGAAGGTGAGTTATTCAACATTAAAATACGACATCAAAGAAATGTCGCACCAATGAAAAGTTATATTGAAGATTGGTTCAACAAGGAAATCGACAAATTAACCAAAGAAGGAAAAGAAACAGTTGAGACGGTTTTTGGAACCGCCAATGAAGACAATAAAAGGATAGTAACAAGAAAGTGAATACATGAGAGACCATCATAGTAAGTTCACATTGATCACATTTTTCTTTCTTTATCAATTTTTCATCCAGTTACTCTGCTTCTTTGACTAGAAAGGTTTAACCAAAATCTTATAACATCTCCCTATCTTCTTTCCAGGTCTTGCTACTCTGCATTGCCCACCATTCTCCTTATATAGCTTACTTATTGTTCATATTTTATTTATGGTCCGTGGGAGCCCCAATCCCAGTCCTAAGGAAAGACAAATTTAAATTTCAAATCTTCGTAACAGACTATATGTCTTTTCAAATATCCCAAGAGAACTATTTCAGGATCAACTTTGATTGTACTTTGTAACTCTAGGTTTTGAGTATAAAGTATTTGAGATTGATCTATCATTATATTTATTTGAGCTCCCCATGTTTTACTCTATTAAAGTTCTCTTATGCATGGATACCATCTTCTTTTATTTTATGTGATTGAAAATCTTTAGTTTAACTATGATGGATGTGAGGAAACTTTGTCTATCTCTTTCAAATGTATGAAGTGTGTGGTTCCTGATCATTTTTGAGGAACTCTCTGAAAAGAAAAACAAAACATTTACTTTCTTTTTATTTTTTCTTGCAATCTTTATATTTCTTTGATTATCACGAAGGACTTCTGCAAAGTCCCATATTCTAAGAATCTAGAGTCCCAAGAAAATCTTAAAATAAAAGAGGAGTACCACCTCTATAAAAATGTAGGGGGAGTTGTATCCCTGTGAGGTTTTTGTTTTGGTCCTAACGGATTCAAGCGACAACATTTTTGGCAACTCCACTAAGGAACGATTTATTTTCAAGATATTTGAGGAACCATAAATCTCCATGGCTCAAAGTTTCGAGAAGAAGATTCAAGAAAATTGTTGCTTATTTTAAGCATGGCTCACTTTTTTTGTAATAAAAAAAAGAAACGAGAAGCACCAAAGATTTAGGAGAATGAATTCCCTGACAACTTGATTGAAAAAATTCAAAATGAAGGGTTTCATTCATGCCATAATGCTTCCTTACATTTTTCATCAAGCCCATCAATGGCTTTGTAAGAATCGACAAAAGGGATAAATACTCAAAGAAGGAGGCGATTTCATAATACCCCTTTAAATCTACCAGAAATAGACTTTCAAATGCCCAATATTCCAATTGAAATTTTTTCCACATTCTTTGGGGATGCTTCAGAAAATGCAGAGAAACACTTGATTAATTTTAAAGGTACATGTTATGATTTCAGCCTCACTGAAGATAATGTTACATGTAGATTATTCCTACAAACTCTATGAGAGGATGCTCTTGAATGGTATAGTTCATTAATTCATAACTCCATTACTAGCCGGGATGTGTTAGAAGATTCATTTGCAGAAAAGTTCATCCCAAAGGTGCATTCATATGTTTTTTTTACGTTTTAAATGTTGTTTCCCACCCACCCTCTCCCACATGGACACAAAAAGATGAAATGAATTATTCAGAAGAATAATATCATGAAACAATGCAAGACTTTTCTGAATCAAATCTTGTTGTTGAGAATGAAAGAAAGAATTTGAAAGACCAAGAAAAGGTAATCAACATCTCATATACTCCATATGAGGAAGAAATTAAAGAAGAATTGGTGGAAGAAAACAATTTTGAGAAC
>ML783736.1:154780-174728 GCA_009831015.1 Picea engelmannii
TATTATTTTCATCTCTTCGAAAAATTCATTTCAAGTTCACTATTTTCATATTTATGTGGTGAGTATTTTCGAAGTTGTTTGTCGGATAATCCACAGTAGTTTTCATTGTCATCGACGTTTCGAATCCGAATCGGGATTCATCATTAGGACTAATCGTTAATTGATAGCTTGCTGATCTCAGTCAATTAATAGTTAATATGCAGGATGTTTTTAAGTTTTAACCTAGGCCGACTGTCTAAAAACCTAATCTACAGAGTTTTAAACAAAAATTATAAATTAAACTAAATAATAAATAATAATATACATTGTTACTAAGTTTGTAAAAGTATTAATAGTGTTTTTTATTATATATATGTATAAATATATGTTTTAGTATTTTTATTAATTGAATTATATTTTATAAACAAAAATTTTAAACTTTTAATTAATTGAATTATATTAAAGTTAATGTAAGAAGGGAGTTTTAGTTAAGAGTTTTAATAGTGTTTTTTATATAATATAAGTCACAGTACTTGTAATTAATTGGATTGTATATATAGTTAATGTAGGAAGGGAGCTTTAGTTAGGTTTGGTTGTTTTTAGGGTTATAGTTTTTTATATTATTACTTATTAGTACTTTTTAATTTATGTTTAAATTTAATGTAAAAAGTTTAGTGAACTAGTTACTATATTATGGTTATTATCCAGCTAAAAGAAAAGTCTCGTCAACCTATGGCAACAACATCTAGACAACAATTCTACAGAGATACTTTGAATATTTTTGGTCATGAAGACCTTAACTTTCAGTGGTCCAAAGCATATTCATATTACTCATCTCCTCCTACACAAAAAGACATAATCTAGACATTCGGAATTGGTCGCGCAGGGTTTGTTCCTGAGGTATTCGACTGCGAAGAACATGTTGCATGGTGCTTTGAGAAGTACGTGTCGATCCAAATTATACAACTCCAATATCGTTCCCCCATTTCCCTTTCACCACAAGTTTTTCGCAAGATGTTGAAGCTCCCAGATCCAACACTTACCTTCAAAAGAGAAGAATTGCTCAAGAAACTCACGGAGATAGACCTAGCAGGAGGTACTAACAAAGTACAAGACCCTAAATTAATTCTCAACTCAATGTTTCTAACAAAGCAACAATTTGACGAACAAGTTGAGATATTTAAAGGGTTATCAGTTGAAATGCATACTCGAATATAATGAAGATGAAATAGTGGTGGTAAGGAAAATTTTGTGTGGGGACTATCCCAACAACAAGCATTTGATGATTTGAAGAAGCACTTGTGCTCATCCCCAGTGATTTCATTACCTTACTTGCAACAAACCTTTGAGATCGAGACATATGCTTCGGAATATGCTATGGGTGCAGTTCTCACTCAACACGACCACCCCATAGCCTATCATAGTGAGACACTATTACATGTTGTCCGTAAGTACCCTACTTCAGAAAAAGAAATGTACTCCATTGTGCAAGCTTGTCTCCAGTGGAGGCATTACATTATCGAGAAGGAGAAAATCATCTACATTGATCATAATTCATTGTATTTTATGTAGACATAAGGAAAATTGTAGAATGAATACCATCAGAAATGGTCCACATACTCGTATAAGTTCCACCTCAACATCAAGTATAATATTGGTAGTACCAACTAGGTCACTGATTGCCTCAGCCGACCTCCAGTTGCAGCACTCACCACGGTGCTAGACTCTTGCATCCAAGAGACCTCAAACTAGCCCCACCTATATGAGACAGATCCTGACTTTTCCATCACCTACTAGATGTTGGCCGCCAACACAGGTGTCACTAATTTCCATCTTCAGGATGGGTTGTTGTGCCATCTTGACCATCTCTGCATTCCATCAAGCGTGATCTGGATTTTATGAGAAGAACGAAATGAATATATTTTATTAAAAGATGCTTAACACAAAATAACAGAGATACAGTAAAATTGGTTTTATATTCAATAAGGAAATAAGTTGAAACTGTAAAATGCAATGGAAAACAAGCTTGTTGGAATGGTGGCGGCTTATCTCTGAGAAGATGTGTGATGAATGCGCTCATTTTCCAGAAGATCATTACAATGAGGTTCTTAAGGCCTTTTTTACAATAATCATGAATTCCAAAAAACTAGACATCCAAAAACCTAACCCTAGGAGATGAAGTGCCAAAAGTCATGTGGGACCTATTGGGGTAAGCTAGTACATCAACTTCCCGGGGTCGTAACTTTTGCATACGATCTTCATTTTAGGCGCACAATGGCCTGTTGGAAAGTTTTATCCGAGTAATACACATGTTTTCATCATAATCTAACTATGTCTATAGTTTGACCGTGGAGAGACCTAAAAATTTTGGTTAGGGCCTCAAAATGACCTCAGAAGTCAGGGACCCAAAAACTAGGAAAAAACTGCCAAACTAGAAAAATGCCAAAATGAACCAGTTGGAATAGGTGGGAGGCCACCGAAATCCATCTGGATCAATCCTCTCTCCTTAGGAAACAATGGTATCCATTGCATTGAGTTCCCCCATTAGATGAGGAAATTTATGTTGATTTTGGCCCTGGGTGAGCCACTTGCCTTGGTGCAGGAATTGCCTTGCTTTGACAACTCGATAAAGTTGGATGATTTTCTATCGAGTGCCCTTGATCTTTGTGTCCACAATCTGATCACTAGATGCATGTTGTATGCATTCGGGTTTGAGCTATGTTGGTGTCAACTGCTCTGTTATCTTAGACGTGTCCAATAATGGTGGGAAAAATGGTCGAAGGAGAGCCACGTTGAATATTGGGTGTAGGCCAAGGAAAGGGGGAATGTTGAGCTCAAAATCATTATCACCCACAACTTTGGCAATGGTGTACGATCCATAAAAGAGTGGGATAAGATTCTAATGGGGTCCTGTCATGCATTCTTTCTGCAAGTGAAACCAAACTTTGTCCCCCACCTGAAACTTATGTGGCACCCAGTGTTGATCATGGCATTGTTGGTACTTAGCATTGGACTTCTGTAAAATATCCTGAACCTTTTGGCGGACATGTTGGATCATCTCAATGAACCGGGTGGGTTTTTCAGCTTCTGGTGGAGCAGGGGATGAGTGGGTTGAGGTGGTCGCCAAGGGTAGTGCAATATCCATGGGGCCCAATGGTTGGAATCCCAACCCCACCTGAAAGTGGTTGTGGCTAGTTGAGCTATGCAAGGCTCGGTTGTAGCTTTGTTGGACATAAGGAATACTCTCATACCATGTGAGGGGGTGCTTATAATTGTACATGCATAGGATATGTACGATCATCTGATTGATGACCTAAGTTTGGCCATATTTTTGGGGGTGGAACGAAGTGGATTTGGTGAGCTTGGTATCTAGCAGTAACCAGAGGCTTGACCAAAATGTGTTGAGGAAATGATTTTCCCTATCTGAGACAATGGTTTTTGGGATCCCAAAACGTACCCATACTTGTTCAAAGAAGAGCTTGGTAGTTTCCTCTACTGTGATTCTCTTCTTGCAAGTGGACAGAATTTCCATCTTGGAAAAGCGATCAACAACGACGAAAACACAGTATTTTCCCCTCTTGGTGGATAGGAGGCACAACATGTAGTCCATTGAGATGGATTCCCATGACCTGTTAGGAATAGGCATAGGGGTGTACAAGCCATGTTTCTTAGTGGTTGGTTTGGAAATAGTGTAGGTGGTGCAGGACCTAATATACTTGCCGACATCCTGTCAAAGTTTCGTCCAGTAGAAATGTTTTTGCAACATTTCCACTGTCTTTTTGACGCCAAAGTGTTCTGCTACTCGACTATAGTGAGATTCCCAAATCAGCTTCACGCACTCGCTTGATGGAATGCAGAGATGGCCTAGATAACACAACCCGTACTGAAGATGGAAATTAGCATCCACTGAGTTTGCACCCAACATTTGGTAGGTAGTGGAAAAGTCAGGGTCTGTCTCATAGGGGTGGGGCCATCTAGAGGTCTTGTGGTCGCAATATGTTGGGTATGTGTTATATTGTTTGCACGAGTAGTAGTGTCTTTCTGCATTGGGACCGCATTATATTTAGGTGGTTTTTCGGCACATGGTTTCTTTGCCGATGGTTTTCTATTTTTGGTTAAGGAATTAGGGTTTTGAACTAATCCAGGTCATTGGGTTAGGGTTTTGGATGCCGTTGGATCCTATATGTATTTTTTTATTGTAAACATTGTAAGATGATGAATAATATAGAATATGTTGGTTTTCCCGATTTGGGTCTCCAGGGGAAAAATCTCTGTGTAATGTTTGTATTTTCCATTGTATCTTTTTTGTTCCTTTACTAAATATCTGTTTGCAGTAGATATTGTACAAGGTTAAAATATACACAAGAGTCTAGCACCATGGTGAGTGTAGTGACTGGAGGTCGACTGAGGCAATCAACAACTCGGTTGGTACTTATGGTTTTATACTTGATCTTTAGGTGGAACTGTTGTAAGTATGTGGCCCACTTATGATGGTGGTCATTCTTCAATTTTCCTTGGGTCTGCATGAATTGTAGTGTCTTGTGATCAATGTGGATGATTGTCTCCTTCCCAAGAATGTAATGTCTCCACTGGTGGGAGGCTTGCACAATGGAGTACATTTCTTTTTCATAACTAGGGTACTTATGGACAACATCTGATAATGTTTCACTATGATATGCCCAAGGGTAGTCGTGTTGAGTGAGAATGACACCCACAACATAGTCTGAAGCATCTGTATCGATCTCAAAGGGATGTTGTAGGTCTGATAATGAAAGTACTGGGGATGAGCACAAGCGTTGCTTCAAGTCATCGAAGTTTTGTTGTTGGGACATGCCCCACACAAATTTTTCCTTACCGCCACCCCTGGTTAATTGGTTGAGGGCCCATGCGATATGAGAGAATCCCAACACGAACCTGCAAAAGAAATTGGCGAGGCCAAAAAAGCTTCGAAGCTCAATGAGTGTGGTTGGGGCTGGCCAGTCATGAATGACCTAGATCTTGGTTGGATCCACATGCACACCATGATGATCAATGATGTAGAAAAAGTAATGGACCATATTCATGCTGAAGGATCATTTTTCCAAGTTTGCATATAGTTTGTGCTATCGCAGGGTGTGCAAAACCTACTGAATATGTTGCAAGAGTTCCGCCCAAGTCTTGTTGTAAATGAGGATGTCATCTAGATACACCACTACAAAATTATTAGTGAAAGGTCGCAGGATATCATCCATCATCCTCATAAAAGTTGTTGGAGCATTTTTCAAACCAAAGGGCATGACCAACCATTAAAAAATACCTTCTTTTGAATTGAAGGTGGTCTTCCATCCATCTTTCTGTTTATTGGGACTTGGTGGTAGCCAGACTTCAGATCAATATTGTTGAATTATTTTTCCCCCGTGAGTTGATCGAGGAAGTTGTCGATTTAGGGAATCGGGTACCGGTTCCGAACTATCATTTTATTCAGGGTCTGGTAATCAATGCAAAGTCCCCAAGTCCCATCTTTCTTCTGCACCAACACGATTAGGCTCCCACAAAGAGATGATTTGGGACAGATGTGCCCCTTTTGGAGAAGTTCTTGGATCTACCTCTTGATCTCCTTGTTTTCTAACAGAGAGTGGTGGTAGACTGACCCATTTGGTAGAGATTTGCTTGGGGTCATATCGATGGGATTCTTGACTTGGAAGTGTAGAGGTACCTCGGTAGGAGAGGAGAAGATATCTGAGTATTCTTCCATGACCTTATCCACTTAATTTTGTTGTGTGGAGAGATCATTCGCAGAGGCCCTGGATGTGGCTGCGATATTTTTCTCACTTTGAGAGAGAATCACGAAGAAGAAAAATGTCCTTGTCTGAGAAATGACCTTCCTGCATTGTTTGGTAGAGATAAAGGAAATAACACTAGGTGGGACTGCCTCAGGTATCCTGTACAAATTCCTATTCAAAGTGATAATAACATAACAAGGCCTAGACTCATATACAACATGATGTTTCCATAAACAAGGTTGGCCTAAAATAACATTACAAACTTTGAGAGGGGCAACATCACGCAATACCTCATCTTTGAAGGGCTTGATGTCGTACAACAGTCGGAACTATTGTATGACATGGAGACCGCTTCCTTGGTAAAGCCATCCAATGGTGTAGGGCTACGAGTGTGGTGTTTTCGGTAGGGCTAGTCGCTTGATGACCTCTGTTGAGATTAGGTTCTTATGGATACCGCTATCAACAATGAAGTATAGCAGGGTGCCTTTTACCCACATCAGTGAATGGAAAATGCACTCTCCTTCTTCTAGCTCGTTTGGTTCACCAGGATGGATCTTGGTGGTAGAAACAGTGGCACTAGGTTCCAAGTCAATTATTTGTCTTCCTCTTTCTAGTTCTACCTCAGAGTCAGAACCCACATCTGATTTAGAGGCTTTCACTTCGGCCACCAACGACTGCTTTGAGTGGAAATCAACAGTGTTATGCCAAGGGATCTTATGGAAGTCGCACCACTTCCCGATATCTTTCTTTGTCTTTTTGATATACTTATTTGCTTGTGGCTTTGACTGGTTGTCCTAATACTATCCATCTTTTCTCTATCCTTTTTTCTATGAGTTGGGGCCACCCTTTTTTGGATTTTGCTGTGAGGGGTTCCCAGGCCCAAATTGTCGTATCTTTGGTTTGAGCTTCTGCTCGATTTTGACGGCATATTGATAGGCCGCACCCAAGGATGAGATGTCCAGAAATTCCATTTCGGTCTGGATGTATCTATGTAGAGCACCGTGATACTTGAGAACTAGATGTCACTCAGAATATTTGATACCCACCTTGGTGCGCAAGGTATGGAAGATATTTGTGAACTCTAGCACTACTTGGTCTCTTTCTTGTTGTAGTGTGGTCCATTTGGTATACAAGTTGTCATAACTTCCGACAGGGTAGTATTGTTCCTTAATAACATTCTTGAAGGATTCCCAAGCGACTGCGACTATAAATAATGAGGGTTCATCTGTTTCCTTTTTCTCACAGAGAGTTTCTCACCAATCTTTGACATGGGGAATGACTTTGAGGAGCACAAAAGTAATCATTTCTCTATTCGAAAAGTTATGGACATAAAAATACCCTTCTAGTAGATTCAACCACTTTTCTACTACATTTGAATCTATCTCACCTTAAAATATAGGAATATCGAATTTGATTTGTACCTTGAAGGGGGAAGCACCTCCGCTCGAGGAAGATGCGTCAATTGTTGGTAGTCGTCGAAGGATTTGCATGAAACTATCCATCATCTCGTTCCTTTATTGAGTGAGGGATTTCTCAAGCAACATTTTGAAAGGGTCTCTTGTCCCATAATATTTCTTTTCTCCTGCCATGAGAGATTTTTTCCTCAAGAGAAACAAGCTTGAGACCCAATTCTTTGTACCCTGACCTCGTTGGGGACATGCATTAAGACGACAAGGAACAAACCGCTCTGATACCACTGATCCTGATTTTATGAGTAGAATGAAATGAATATATATTATTAAAAGATGATTAACACAAAATAACAGAGATACAATAAAATTGGTTTTCTATTCAATAAGGAAATAAGTTGAAACTGTAAAATGCAGCAGAAAACAAGCTTCCTGGAATGGTGGTGGATTATCTCTGAGAAGAGATGTGACGACTGTGTTCATTCACCAGAAGATCATTACAATGAGACTCTGAAGGAATTTTTTATAATAATAATGAATTCCAAAAAACTATACATCCAAAAACCTAACCCTAGGAGATGAAGGGCCAAAAGTCATGTGGGCCTCGTTGGGGTAAGCTAGTACATCAACTTCCCGGGGTTGTAACTTTTGCATATGATCTTCCTTTTAGGCGCACGATGGCCCGTTTGAAAGGTCCATCCGAGGAATACACATGTATCCATCAAAATTTGACTTACACTACATTTTGACTGAGGAGATCCCTAAAAATTCCTTTTAGGGCCTCAAAATGACCCCGTAAGTGAGGGACCCAAAAACTAGGAAAAAATTGCAAAACTGGAAAAATACCAAAATGAACCAGTTGGAATAGGTGGGAGGCCACTGACATCTATCTAGATCAAAGAGAGCAGGTGAAGTTGATTTGGGAAGCCCACTATAGTGGGATGGCAGGACATTTCAGTGTCAAAAAGACAGTGGTAGTGTTGCAGAAACGTTTTTACTGGATGAAACTTTGACATGATGTCAACAAGTATATTAGGTCCTAAATGACATGCATTATTTCCAAACCGAACACTAAGAAACAAGGCCTATAAACCCCTCTTCATATTCCTTATAGGCCTTGGGAATCCATCTCAATGGACTACATGTCGGGCCTTCCGTCCACCAAGCGGGGAAATGACAGTGTTTTTTGGTTGTTGATCACTTTTCCAAGATGGAGATTCTTGTTTCCTAGAAGAAGAGAATGAAAATGGAGACCACTGACAATATGTTCTTTGAATGAGTGTGGGTACATTTTTGGATCCCACAAACCGTTATCTCAGATCAGAACAATAGGTTCCTCGACACATTATGGTCGATCCTTTAGTCACTGCTAGACACCAAGCTCACCAAATCCTGCATATGTACAATTTCAAGAACCCCCACACATGGGATGGGAGTCTTCCCTAAGTTCAACACAACTACAATAGAGCCCTACATAGCTCAACCGACCACAACCCCTTTCAGATGGGGTTGAGATTTCAACCATTGGGTCCCATGGATGTTGCACTACCCCTTGCGGCCACCTAGGCAGACTCGTCGCATGCTCCAACTGAAGCCGATAAAGCCACCCAGTTCATTGAGAATATCCAACACATCTTCCAACAGGTTCAATATATTTTACAAAATTCCAATGCTAAGTACAAGCAATGGCATGATCAACACCGGGTGCCACACAAGTTTCATGTGGGAGACAAAGTTTGGTTGCACTTGGAGAAAGAATACCTTCAAGGGACTCATTAGAAGCTTCTTCCACTCCATTATGGACCTTACACCATCACCAAAGTTGTGAGCGATAATTATTTTGAGCTCAACATTCCCCCCTTCCTTGGCTTGCACACACTGTTCAATGTGGGCCTCCTTCAACCATATTTTCCACCATTATTGGACACCTCGGAGATAGAAGAATAGTTGACACAAACAAAGCTAAACCCTAACTGCATGGAACATGCATCATTGATCATATCATGGACACATAGGTCAAGGGAATTCATCAAAATATGATCCAACTTTATCAGTTTGTCAAAGTAGGGTAGCTCCTGCACTAAGGCAAGTGGCTCACCTAGGGCCAAATTCAATAGAGCTTTCCTCATCTGATGGGGGAACTCAACATAATGTAGACCATTGATTTCTAAGGTGAGAGGATTGATCCAGGAGGATATCGGTGGCCACCTACCTAATCCAATTGGCTCAAAACAGGTTTTTGACAATTTACTATTGTTAGCAGTTTTTTGAGTCCAAAACGTTTGGGGCCATTTTGAGGGCCTAAATGATTCCTTTTCACTATTAGGAACCTTAATGATTTACAAAGGAATTATGGATCCTATGAAATGAATATCCTCGTCAAGACCTTTCCAACGAGCTATCGTGTGCCCCAAACAGAGATCGTATGCAAAAGTTACGACCTCGAGAAGTTGATGTACTAACCTACCCCAACGGGGCCCACATGACTTTTGATGCTTCATCTCCTAGTGTTAGGTTTTTGGATGTCTAGGGTTTTGGAATTCATGTTTATTGTAAAACAGATTTCAGAGCCTCATTGTACTCATCTTCTTCTTGCGAATGAGCACAGCTATCACATCTATTCTCAGAGATAAGCCACCACCATTCTAGCAAGTTTGTTTTCAGTCTGCATTTTACAGTTCAACATATTTATTTATTGAATAGAAGCCAATTTTACTATATCTCTTTTATTTCTCCTTGTGTCTCTCTGTTAATAATAATAATAATAATCTGTGTTCATTTTGTTCTTCTCATAAAATCCGGATCAATCAAAATTGGTGAGGATTTGTGGGATGGAGATGATGAAGGTTATAGACTTTCTGAAGACCTTGTGACTCTCCTGCACAATCAAGATATTTTCTCCTTCTGAGATGTCAAAGACCAGAACCATAATCGAATCGATTGACAAGCTTGGAAGAAATAGATGGAGCTAGGATTGAGCAAAGACAAGGTTGAGGAATGGCACATATATGTGGCTAGGATTTTCTCAAATCACATTAAGTTGTCTCATGAAGAACTGGACTCTCTAACTTGGTTAGAAAATGCTCTAACTGGTGAATAGGCAACCAAACTTGGCTACGATGCTCATATGGAGGATGATTTCAATGAACCCCCTAAGTGGCGGTGGGAGAAAATTTGGATAATCCACGGTCCGATGAAGTAAAAAAACATTGTGGTAAGTGGCCAATTTCGAAAAAAATGAGAGAGAGATTATATATGTATATTTCCTTGCTTGAAATATAAAGTTTATTTTTCCTATATGGAAAAACAACAACCTTCAACCCAAAAAAACATAATAAAACTAAAAACCCTTCCAACCATGCAATTAACATTATAATTATTATTTTTCAAAATATTATAAATAAATTAAAATATTAAAATAAAATCAATATTTTCAAATATATTAAAAATAACAACATTTATATAATTGAAATGGAGCATTTACATAATTTAAATAATATTATAATTAAGTTTAAATATTAACAATATAAAAGTTACCACCATTATTATTTTAATATTAAACACCATAAAACATTATTAAATAATATATAACTAAATAATAACTATTATAAAATTAATGAATGTAATATGATATTTTGCGGGTATTTTAAAAGTTGTAGTTTTATATCTAATATAATATAGAATAATCATTTCTCAATATTTTACCAAGTGGGGTTCACCTTTGTATATACTTTATAAATGATATAATGGTATACGATTTTTTTAATCAAACATTAACGATGTTATGTGTAGAGTAGATATTATGGAGCACCCAAGAAACTCATATTTTTTTCTATGTCAAAAACGTTTGCAAAATATCAGACCTAACAATCTAAAGGGTGCAGACTTAACAATCTAAAAGGTGCACGTGATAGCATTAAATGTTAGTTAATTGAATCTATCTTTTATGTCAAGAGTGTATATTAAAGAGTAATTAATTATATTAGTATGTTAACTATATATATAACATTTGTTTACACAAATTTAGCAATCTTCATGCATTCATCTTTAATCTCTCACTTAATAAAATGCATGTACATTCAACACATCATATGCATAGTCAATAGGGTGTACAAAAACTCACAAAATGTTGCACACATATGCAATACATGATGAACACATTAAATGCGTTAGGCATATACTCATAGTTAAGATCCGTATCTAAGCAGTGGTCGTATTGTTTTTTTTGTCAGGAACATCCTTAATGGACAACAAAAATATAACACTATTGAATGTTTATAGGCCTTGTCAAGACCGCAAAGCTTTCTTGGAATTAGTGGATGGTAAAGGCTTATTAGCACATAATGATCTGATTATTGTTGGAGATATGAATTTCACAACTTCTTTTGAGGAGGTTCGGGGGCAAACAACGTTGGTAGACTCATTGGCGGGTTTTTTAAATCACTCTTTTTAAAAAACAATTTAGTGGATGTTGTCTTTGCCAAGGTAGTTCCTACGTGGCAGAATGGTAGGTCCGGTGTTGATATTATAGAAAAATGCCTTGATCGGATCTACGTGGTGGAGGATCTCATTACCTATACATTGAGGTATACAACCTAGGTGGAATATCCCTACCTATATGATTATGCTCCTATTTTTCTTGAGTTTGGTGTTGGAATTTCGGCAATTGCATATACTTTTAAGTTAAACCCAGTTTGAATTGGTGTTGATTCCTTCGCTGGGATGGTTCGGGATGTATGGAACGATCCGCATTTTAATTATTTTGTTGGAGCTCAAAGGAGAGTTGTAGGGAAACCCTCTCTTTTAAAAGTTCGAGTTAAATCGTGATCTAAGGAGAAGCACCTTCGGGATCAGTTAGAATTGGTTAAGATTGAAGAGGCACTTGCAAACTGTTATACTCAAAAGACACAAGGTTTAATTTATGATATCCATGATCAATCTATGTACACTCTTGAGGCAAAGAGGAAGAAATTATTGCTGGTGGAGGAAGAAAGGTGGTGTCAAAAGAGTAGGGTGATGTGGATTAAAAGTGGTGATAAGAATACCAAGTTTTTCCACCGCTTCACTAGCTATATGAGGAATAAAAAGTACATTTGGGAGATAAAGGATGATACAGGGGGCATCCATACAGGTTAGCAAGACATCAAGGAAGAAGTAATTAAATACTTCAAGTCATTCTTTAGAGATACATGCTAGAACAACTTTGAATATTAGATCATCTTTGTCAAGGTGTTCCCAAACTTTGTGAGTGAGGAAGAAGTACATTCTCTAGAAAAGGTCGTTACGAAGGATGAAATCTTGGAGGTTCTTAGGGGATTTGTCAAGGACAAAAGTCCCGGTCCGAATGGATGGACTGTAGAATTTTTCTTAAACTTTTTCGAGTTGGTTGGACAGGATTTGTTAGATATGGTTGAAGAAACAAGAAACATAGGGGAGGTTATTAGATCGATCAATTCAACTTTTCTAGCATTGATTCCCAAAGTTAATAGCCCCTCTTCCTTCAATGATTTTCGTCGTATTTCACTCTGTAACTTATGTTACAAGATCATTGCTAAAGTTATTGCAAAGAGAATCAGGCTAATTTTGTCTAGATCACTTTCAGAAGAGCAGTTGGGTTTTATTAAAGGAAGATAAATACTAGATTCAATCAATACTGCACAAGAATTTTTACACAACATTAAAAATAAAAAAACTACAAGCCATAATCCTGAAGCTTGATTTAAAAAAGGCCTGTGATTGTACCAATTGGGATTTTCTAAGGTTAATTCTGCTACAATGTGGCTTCAGGCTACCAATAACACATTGGATTATGGCTTGCGTAACCTCTACAACTTATCAATCTTGATAAATGGAGAGGATTCCAACTTCTTCATGAGTAGTAGAGGACTTAGACAGGGTTGTCCACTGTTGACCCTTCTTTTCATCCTGGTTATGGAAGGTCTTAGTCTTTCTTTAAAGAAAGCGCAAGCTAATGGTATTCTAATGGGGATAAAGGTCTCCAGATTGATAAAGGTTCTTCATCTATTGTTTGTCGATGACATTCTTATAATGTCAAGAGATTCTATTGCAGAATGGGAGAAAATCCAATTTATTCTCCTTGTTTTATTTCGTTCTTCAGGCCTGGTGATAAATGTTCAGAAGCCAATTTTCTTGCACTCGGGAGTCTCTCTGGAAACTCTCCTGTCTTTAAAAGACTTACTCCTTTTTTCATGAAAAGAGCCTACTGTGGGTTTTAAATATCTGGAGTATTTGTTGAAGCTAGATAGTTATAAAGTAGAGGATTGGAAATGGCTTTTTGATAAGTTTGAGAATAGGATTAATCACTGGTGTAATAGATGGCTCTCCCTGGGGGGACACTTTTTGTTAATAAAAGCGGTTTTTGAGAGCCAATCGGTCTACTAGATGGCTCTTTCTCATATATTGATTTCGGTTCTCCACGGGATTTGCAAGAAGAGTATTTATTTCCTCTGGTCGAGAAATAAAATCAAGCAAAGTTATCATTTAAGTAGTTGGAAATCCATAACAAAACCTAAACACTATGGAGGCTGAGGTCTATGGAATATCTTTGTTTTCTACAGAGATTTGGCGACAAACACCTTATGGCGAGCTTTGATGAAGCTGGGTATCTGGAAAAGGGTGATCAAGGATAAATATTTTCCTCATGGATCGGTGCTAACATGGTTGCGATCGACGGATGCAGTTACTTTCTTTGGGTCTCAGTCATGGAAAAATATTCGGAATACATTACCAGTTATAATTCAATGGATGGCTTGGAAGCCGGGTTCGGGACACTCTATATCAATTGGGAAAGATGTTATTTTAGGTTTGGGACAAGACTGGTTTTTATCACAGGATTTGGTGAACAGTCTTAACCAAAGGAGCATTCATCTCTTGTATCAAGCGAGCCAGGTTCTGCCAAGGGGCTTGATAGGCTCAATATGGATTAGTAGTGATGAGTTGGGTCTGGTCGAGGATCTTGTTGTGGAATGGGATAGATACAGTCATAATTTGATTGATTCAGACATCTTTTTAGTGGATAGGATGAATGAATTAATTTGGACAAGTGGTGATATGTCGAGACAAATATCTGTTAAGAATGTTTACAAAGCCCTATCTAATAAATTATGGAGATGCAAATTAGGGGGTTGAAGAAGGAAACTCTGGAAATGGGATTTTCCATTGAAGATAAAGCTTTTTGTTTGGCTCTTAACTGAAAACAAATTTATCTTAACTTGGAAAAATCTGCAAAAAAGAGGTTGGAAGGGGCCAGGATTATGCTATCTCTACAAAAATAAGAGGGAATCAGGTAAACACCTATTTGTTAATTACTCTTTTACTATATCAGTTTGGGAGGAAGTGAAAAAGGTTTTAAATCTCATTTATGGTTGGAATGGCATATCGGTGAATGAATGTTTCCAAAACTGGGCAACTCATAATTTTAATTTACAAGCTCTCCCTGCTTATATATGCTGGAAAGTTTGGTTGGATAGAAATAATTCTATCTTTGAGGAAGAGACCCCCTGTACTCAGAGAATTGTAAATCTTTCTCTAGGAACATTGGACAATCTGGAGAAAAATCATAAAGTTTCTATCCCTAGGCTTACATCTACAATCCTTCCTATAGATAAATCTCTTGCTTCGTTTGATGGGGCTGCTCAACAGAATGGAAAATTAGTGGTGCAGGTAGAGTCTTGAAGATAGATGAACATAAGGAGTATAGATGGACTTTAAACTATGGAAGTGGAACAAATTCCAGGGCAGAGCTCATGGGAGCTTGGGCTACTTTGACTCTTGCCTCAAGACTTACAGTGTATGAATTACATGTTTTGGGGGATTCAAAGATCGTCATCGATTGGTTCAATTGAAAAGGCTCGCTAAAGGTGGCAACTTTAGATGGATGGAAGGATATAATTTCTGAACTCCTCCCTCTTTTTAGATCTATATCCTTTGCGCACATATATAAGGAAGAAAACAAAGAAGCTAATTGTCTATCCAAAAAGGCTCTTTATATATGTCGAGGGAGAATTGTCTACAGTCAATGGGTAGGAGGCCATGAGGGCCCTACACTCTTTTTAAATATGTACCGATTATTAATGAGTCTACTTTAGAACTCCTAGATATTTTGGGCCCACAGTTGGTTTTCGTTTTCCTCTTTGATAGAGAGTATTTTTGCCTTGATATTAGTCTATTGATAGCTTTGTCGAAGAAAACATCCTTGATAGGTTTTGGATTCTGCTTTGACTGTATGAGTGTCTTATATATATATTGGGTCTACCTATAAAAAGGACGTCTTTACTCGTGATGTGTACCTATAATTAGAAAATCTCAACCATCACCAACAACCACATGCAAACATATCAACAACAACAACATTGGGCAAACCAATACGTTTAATAAATGATAATAGTTATAACATTGAACAACATTTAGAAAATAATTATAGATATGATGTAATTATATAATTACACTGAAAGGCGTATACCTATTGGAGATGGGCACAATTAATGATCTTTTAATCTTAAATTATAATCTGATGGCTACACATTGAAGATGCCGGTATATTCTTAGTCGTCCTCCAAAATCAATGTGTGAGATTTATTGTTGATAATTTCCTTGCATTTATGAATGCATCAGTTAACCTGTTTACTTTTTAACGTTTACCTAATCATATTAAGAAATTACTATAACATCATATGATTGCCACGTTTAAATAATTAACCTTTGAGATTACCATGTTTAGCAGGCCCTCCTTCAACTTCATTCTTGGAAATTACACGTATTAGACAATCCATGTTAGATTTAATCAACTGTCTGCGCGTTTCCTGTACGTCAAATTTCCTCCGCTGTAAAACTGTAAGCCTTTCTGCGTTCACCAGCCATGAACCACAAATTAGCGACTGTGCTAGTAATATATCAACAACAACACTTGGCAAACCAATACGTTTAATAAACTATAATAGTTATAACATTGAACAACATTTCAAAAATAATTATAGATATGATGTAATTATATATTTATATATGATATACATCAAAAGTAGAGCATATGATATAACATAAACATCGATTTCATTAGATTTGGTCTTATAAACTATAATTTAAATTATAAAATTTGTGAATATTGAAAATGAAGTTTTTAAAGTATCTTAAATTTTGAAAATTTAATTTCAAATGTTTGAATATTTGTAAAAATATAAACATCAATTTCATTAGATTTGGTCTTATAAACTATAATTTAAATTATAAAATTTGTGAATATTGAAAATGAAGTTTTTAAAGTATGTTAAATTTTGAAAATTTAATTTCAAATGTTTGAATATTTATAAAAATATTAAAATTATATTAGAGTAAATATTAAATTTAAAAATGTGAAATTCAAATTTGAATATTTATTAAAAAATATTAAAATTAGATTTTCAAAAAATAAATGTTTAAATATTTAATAAAAAAATATTAAAATTAAATTTTTAAAGAATAAATACTAGATTTAAAAATGTGATATTCAAATTTTAATATTTGATAAAAAAATATTAAAATTAGATTTCAAAGAGTAAATATTATATTAAAAAATGTGAAATTCAAATTCGTGTAAATACTAAATTATACTAAATTTCAAAAATGTATGTCAAATCCAAAAATATAAATATCATATTTGGAAAGTCTATATAAAATTAAAAAATGTGAATATTGAATTCCAAACCTATAACCTATTTCGATAATGTTAATATTATTTTTCAATATGATTAATGTTAACAAATACCTAATTGAATACATCAAAAATAAATTTATGAGAAAATTAATAACCATAATCATTGCAATATAAATTAATATATTTTTATTAAAATATTTAAACTAAAATATGATAAGGATGGTTGTCTACATTATCAATAAATTTAATATATTATATATATGTGTGTCAATTTTGTGATATTAACAAGGTTGAAGATTAAAAACATTTTATCTTAACCTATACCTATATTAGATCTCATTTTCAAAATATTTGTCACATTATCAACCTTCCTAAGCTCTTAACTCAACAAAAATATGGTGATCTTGGAAAGCTTCTCTTAATGCTTTTCTATTAGAGAAACAAAATTATAAAGAATCTCAAGTGATCACTTACCATCTTAAAGTCAGATTAACCAATTTAATCTTAGTGGACTTAATCATCATCATCATTATATATATATATATATATATATATATATATATATATTACATAAAATATATATTAAATTATAATAAATTTTGGAAGATTGTTGGCCATTGACAAAGTTTTGAGGATCCTTGGTCATGTTAGACATATTTTTGGGGCTTCGAAAAGCTGTCGAAGGTGGAGCGCAAAACGAAGTGGAGATCGCAGGATCTCGACCCCCTTTTAGAGATTTTTGGGATTTTGGATTATGTAACGAGTATGGGGATGTCGACCCATGGGTTTACCCATGTTTAGGCCTGATTTTGTAATGTATAAATAGATGTTAGGCGATGTAGTTAGCATGAATAGATAAGTGTGAATGACAAGTCAGTTGTAAGTGGTGTTGAGTGCAAGTAACAATTGTAAGTGCTTTATGTATGTTTGCAAAGCTGAGTGCAAGTGGTTGTAAGGGACTGTATGTAGGCTTTGTGTTGTAACCTAACTTGGGGAAGGAGGATCTAGCAAAGAGTGTGCAGATCTCATGTCCTTTGCAAAGTTGATCTGAAGGCTTTGTGCATGTAAGAAGATTGAAGAAAGCTAATAAAGAAGACAAAGAGTTGGTGGACGTAGCCCCAGGGTGGGGGTGAACCACATACATCCTGTGTTGTGAATGTTTTGTGCAATGTATTGATGTATTTATGTATTTACTTACTTAGTTCTTTGATATAGATGAATGATAGGTAGATCTGTTGTTGCTTTGTGCTTAATAATGAGAGTAAATGTTGAATCTGACCTGTGTGAATGTGCTTAGTGCTTGAATCTGCTAGATCTTATCTGTTTCATCATGTTAAGTGTTGTTAGATGCTAGATCTGGTTGAATACTGCAATGCTATGTAATTAGGGTTTCACCTGTGAAGTAGATATTGGTTAAACATTGATGAACTATATTGCTAAGTGCTTTGTCAAGATGTTACAATCACATATATGTGTCCCAGCTAAGGTTACAGACACTGGAGTCCTGCAACCACCCCTGTATCTACCTCGGGTGAGACTTCATCTGCTTCACAGGTGTTGCCGAAAGGGCAGATAGTTAGGGTTTTGTTGGTACATTGTTGTAGCGTTGAACCCTGGGTCTTCCCCTGTCCCAACAAATGGTTCTGTTGTTGGGAACTGAAACTGTGATTGCTGGGAACTAAGAAAAAATAAACTTTGTGCGAAGATCTGACCTGAAACTGTGAAATCTTTGTGTGTAGATCTATTGTCCTAGTGCACAACATCCTACTTAATATTTGAAAGCTTTGTGCTAAGAAAAGAAGAATGATCTGAAGAAAAGAGGTAAGATCTGTAAGCTTTGTGCTTTGTTAAAGGTAAGATAAGTGGAAATTTTTGTTTCAAAAGTATGGATCTGGGTATGTTTGATAAATTTTGTCCTAGCTTAAAAAGTAGGATGTAGCTAGATGAAAGAAGATTTGATATGAATAGATCTGATAAGAATAGTGAAAAATATGTTATATGTAATGTCCCCCACCTCTTAGAGAGGTAATGAGGAGACTCAGTGGCCTGGGCACCCCCACTAGGTTATAGTCTCACACTGAAGGGGGGGAAAAGTCAAGAAGTTAAAAGTTATATTTTTAAGTTGACTTAAGAAAGGAAAAGGAAAGGAGTAAAAGATAACTCAACAGAAGAATAGAAGATTAACCCTGGGAGTTAACCTAACTCAACAGAGAATTAGAAGGAAAAGTATAAGTAAGAGGCTGAGGTGCACCTATTACTCATTCTGGTTTTGTATTAGCATTTTCTATTGCTCTTGAGCATTCAGTTTGGGGTTTTGTTGTACAAACCCTTGTGAGCAACTCAGTGGTGAAATATCCACTCACCTTGTTCCGCAGCTTGGTTTCGGGGATGAAAGACTCCTCCACACCATTCTAGTCTCAACCCATCTCCATCTAGTACTTTAGAAGGGGTAGGACCATCAGTTTGAGTGCTTTTCTGGAGGGTTATCATCATTCTACATTTGTCTGCAGATTGGGACGTCTTGGAGCCATAGGGGATGTCATGTAATTCAGTAAAACTTAGATCTAGGGAGATCTGCTTGAGATCTAAGTCCGAAACTTCTCCCATGGGATTCTCATAGCCCGATCTATATTCTTGGAGAGTTTCAGAGCATTTGGAGGCCTCCTTCATCAGGGCCAAACCAGCTAGGGTTTTAGTCATCTAGTGGGGCACCCCATTCAGTGGGAAATTCATATCTATGGAGATTGAGAGGGATCTTGGAGATTCAGACACCTAGGTTATTCTTACCATCGGCCGATCTATATTCTTGGAGAGTTTCAGAGCATTTGGAGACCTCCTTCATCAGGGTCGAACCAACTAGGGTTTCAGTCATCCAGTGGGGCACCCCATTCAGTGGGAAATCCAGATCTACAGAGATTGAGAGGGATCTTGGAGATTCAGGCACCTGGGTTATTCTTGCCATCACCTGATCTATCAATTGGCATATTTCTTAGGGGGATTGGACAATTTTGGCAGCAGGGCCGAGTTATTGAGGGTTTCAGCCTTCTATTGGAGCGTGGCATTCTTCAGCTGGAGAGTTTGGCATTCAGATCTGCTTGTATTGATCTTCATTTCTTATTCAACCTTTGGAGGCATTATTTTGTATTAGC
>ML783736.1:191907-201910 GCA_009831015.1 Picea engelmannii
CTCAAAAGTTGAATTCTCTTTTATCCCATGGTTTGGATATGGCCCAATTTATATCCTTCAAGTGGAACTCAAGGGCCAAGTTAGAACGTTTCAATTATATGGAAGGTCAAGGATCATGGATCTCATGACATGACATCGAAACCTGACACAATTTTTAATTTTGAGCACCAAACTCAATGTACATGGGTTGTAGTGGTGCAACCTGTGTATATGCATGCTGTATAACTAGTAGGGCATGAATATGTGGAAAAATATAATTTTTTGGCTCTAGAAGGCACAACAAGAGACTTCAATTATGCATAGGTAAATGGAAAGGTCTTCTGATCAAGTTGCATGGGGTGAGTCAAAACTTGTTATAACATGTTACTATTCACACCATTTTCCCGTGTCCTTATTTGAATTCTCATTACCCTTCTTGGATTTCGGCTTGGACTGGTTGTCCTGAGAGAGACCATATTTTCCCCATCCATTTTTTTGTGAGTTTCCTTTTCCCTTCTTCGGTTGTGAGGAGTTTGCAGATCCAAACTCTCTCCTCTTCTGCTTAAATTTATGCTCGATATTGACAACATATCTATAAGCCGCACCTAATGATGTGATGTCAAAAAAATACATTTTTGTTTGAATGTATCTATGCAAAAAACCATGGTATTTGAGAACCAGATGTAATTCAGAGTCTTTGATACCCAATTTGGTGCGCAGGGTATGGAAAATATTAGTGAAATCTGGTATTGTCTGGTCCCTTTCTTGATGCAGTGTTGTCCATGTTGTGTACTGGTCCTCTTTTCTTCCAATAGGGTAGTATTGTTCTTTAATGGCATCCCTAAACGAATACCATGTGGGGGAGACCACAAATATTGCAGATTCCTCTATGGCATTTTTCTCAAAGTAAGTATCCCACCAATCCCTAAAATGGGGGATGACCTTGAGGAGTGAAAAAGTAATCTTTTCCCTGTCGGAAAAATTGTGGACCGAAAAATACCCTTTGAGCATATTCAACCATTTATCTACAACATTCACATATATCATTCCTTCAAATAATGGAATATAAAAAAAAATTTGTACCTTGAAAGGGGTCGCATGCCCACTTGATGAAGATGTTTCTCCTGTGGGTAGTCGTCGAAGGATCTGTGCAAATTTTTCCATCATTTAATTCCTTTGTTGCGCAAGGGATTCCTTGAGAAACATTTTAAAAGGATTTCCTTCTCCATCACATTTCTTCTCATCCCCCATGGGTTGTTGTTGGGCTCAGCGTGGTCGATCATGCAAAGGATCGACTAGTTTCAGTCCCAACTTCTTGTACCCAGATCTTGTCGGGGACATGCACGAAGAAAAAATTAAATGAAAAGTAGACAGCTTTGATACCACTAATCTAGCTTTATGAGTGGAACAAAAGGAATAACAAACTGAATACAATAACACATAGATACAGAGAACAAAAACATATATCCAATGAACAATAAGTTCTATTGAATAAATAAAATAGGTTGAAACTGTAAAACTGTAGAACTGAAAACAAATTGCTCAAATGGCGGTAGCTATATCTGAGAAGAGATGTGGCTATTACATGCATTCATATTAGCATAATGATTATAATGAGGCTCCAAAGGCCCTTTTAACATTACTCATGAATTCCAAAACCATAGAAATCCAAAAACTTAACCCTAGGAGATGAAATGCCAAAAGTTATGTGGGCCCCGATGGGTAAGTTGGTACCTCAACTTCATGGTATCGTAACTTTTACATACGACCTTCGTTTTAGGTGTGTGATAGCCTGTTGGAAAGGTATTCTTGAGAAATACACATTATGTTGTCAAACTATGAATTTATCTACAATTTGACTGTGGCAAGACAAAAAAATATTGTTTAGGGCCCCAAAACAACCCTGGAAGTACAGAAAGATGTGCTGACATGAAAACTTCCAAAATAAGCCAGTTGGATTAGGTGGACGGATACTAGTCTCCACCTGGAAGATGTGTAGGGATTCAAATAGCCCTGGCAGTGTAGAACCCACAATTACAAAGATGTACAAAAGAACGTGTTGAACTAAAAACTGTCAAGAGGAGCTAGTTGGCATAGGTGGTGGCCACCAATATCCACCTGGATCATTTATTTATTGAATAGAAGTTAAGTCTCAATGTATATATTTTATTATTCATTGTATCTCTATTTTAATGTTATATATCTTTGTTTCATTTCACTCCACTCAAAAATCCAGATCAGTGGTATCAGAGCAGTCTGCTCTTCATTTGTTTCTCTATGCATGTCTCCAACAAGGTTAGGGTATAAGCAGTTGGGACTCGAACCGATTGATCATTTTAAAGAATGGCCTCACCGAACTCAACGGCCACCCATGGTGGAAGAAAAGAGATGATGGGGCAAGAGATCCCTTTAAACTGTTACTTGAGGAATCCTTCTCACGATAGAGGAACGAGATGATGGACAACTTTGTGCAAATCCTTCGACAAATACAAACAAGAAATTAATATTCCTTGAGCAGAGGCGTCACCCCCTTCAAGATACATATCAATTTTGATATTCCTATATTTGATGGTCAAATAGACGCAGATGCCGTAGAAAAATGGTTAAACCTTCTAGAAGGCTATTTTTCTTTCCATAACTTTTTTGATAGAGAAAATATTACATTTGTGCTCTTGAAATTCGTCCCCCATGTCAAATATTGGTGGGATACCTTTTGTGAGAGAAAGGTGACAGAGGAATCTACACTATTTGTAGTCTCACTTACTTAGGTTTCTTTCATGGATGCTATTAAGGAAAATTACTACCCTGTTGGAAGTTATGATGACTTATATACAAGATGGACCTCACTGCGACAGGAAAGGGACCAAACAGTGCCAGAGTTCACCAATGTCATCCATACCTTGCGAACCAAGCTGGGTATCAAAGACTCTGAGTGAAATCTAGTTCTCAAGTATTATGGCGATATGCATAGATACATCCAAACAGAGATGGAGTTTCTGTACATCTCATCCTTGGGATTGGTCTATCGATATGCTATAAAAAACAAGCAGAAGCTTAAATAAAAGACACAACAGTTTGGTTCTATGAACCCCTCACAATAGAAATGGGGAAAAGGAAACCCCAACCTACAGATCAAAGGACATAGAAAGGATGGAAATCCTTAGGACAACCATTCTAAGTAGAAAACAAAGAAGGACAATCGAAAGACAAAGAAAGACATTGGGAAGTGGTGTGTGTTCCATAAGATCCCCTAGCATAACACCACTGAATTCCACTCAAAGCATTCATTGGTGGTCGAGGTGAAAGCCTCTGAATCAGATACAGGTTCCAACTCTGAGTCAGAACCAAAAAAGGGGAGACGGATCATTAAAGAAGAACTCAATGCCACCATTTCTACCACCAAGATCCAACCCGGTGAGCCTCATGAACCAAAGGAAGGTGACCACCTTTTTCATTCACAGATGTGGGTGAAGGGTACTCCACTGCACTTCATTGTTGAAAGTGGTAGCTAATATAACATCATCTTAGTGGAGGTCATCAAGCAGTTGGCTCTTCCCACAACACCGTACCCATATCCATACACCATCATATGGCTCTGCCAAGGGAGCGATCTACACATCAACCAATAGTGTCTTCTTCCCTACGGCATCAAGCCCTTCAAAGATGAGGTATTTTGTGATTTTTCCCCTCTTGAAGTTTTTTTTGTTCTTTGGGCCAACCTTATTTATGGAAACTTCATGTTGTATATGAGTCTAGGACTTGTAGTTTTATTATTACTTTGTACAGGATACTCGAGGTAGTTCCACCTACTTCCATTTCCTTGATCTCTACCAAGAAATGTAGGAAGGTCATCTCTCAGGTCCAAAAGTTTTTCTTCTTCATGATTCTTTCTCAAAGAGAGAGGAAGGTTGCAGCCACGTCCATGGCCTTCATGACAGGTCTCTCCAAGCAGTAGAAGCAAGTGGATAAGGTCATGGAAGAATATAAAGACATCTTCTCTTCACCCACTGGGTAAATATACACTACCAGGTGAAGCATTAAATCAATCTAACCCCTGGCACACTTCTACCCAATGGTCCAGTCTATCACCGCTCTCTTTCCGAAAATGAGGAAATCAAACGTTGGATCTAAGAGTTTCTTAACAAGGAGAACATCTGACCAAGATCATCAAATTATGGAAGCCCAATTATGTTTGTGTAGAAGAAAGACGAGACATGGCCACTTTGCATTGATTACTGGGTGCTAAATATAATCATATTAAAGAACCGATACCTAATCCCCTGAATTGATTATCTCCTTGAACAACTCAAGGGGGAGAAATAATTTTGTAAGATTGATCTGAAGTCTAGCTACCATCAGGTCCCAATTGAAGAATTCCTATGGAAGAATTCCTTCAAGTCCAAAGAAGGTCTTTTTGAATGGTTGGTCATGCCTTTTGGCTTGACCAATACCAAAAACAATTTCATGAGGATGATGGATGATATATTGTGGCCTTTTACCAATTATTTTGTGGTGGTTTATTTGGATGAAATCCTCATATTCAACAAGAGTTGGGAGAAATACTTGCAACATATTCAACAGGTTCTGCACACTTTGCAACAACACAGGATATATGAAAATTTGGAAAAATTCTCCTTCGCCATGAAAACGTTCTAGTACCTAGGATACATTCTTGATGAGCATGGGGTGCAAGTCGATCAAGCCAAGATCTAGGTCATTTTTTACTAGCCAACCACGACCAGACTCACTAATATTTGAGGCTTCTTAGGCCTTGCCAATTTATATCGTAGGTACATGTTGGGATTATCCCAGATTGCATGGGCCCTTAGCCAAGTGACTAGAGGTGGTGGCAATAAAAATTTCATGTGGGGATAGTTACAATAGAAAGAATTCAATGGTTTGAAGCAATGCTTGTGCTCATCCCTGATGCTCTCATTACCCAACCTGTAGCAACATTTTGAGATTGAGACAGATGCTTCAGAATATGTTGTGGGTGCAATTCTCACTCAGTACGAACATCATGTGGCCTATCATAGTGAGACACTATCAAATACCATCCATAAGTACCCCACTTATGACAAAGAAATGTACTCCATTGTACAAGCCTATGTCTAGTGAAGGCATTACATTCTTGGGAAGGAGATAGTCATCCACACTGATCATAAGCCTCTACAGTTCATGTAGACATAAGGAAAATTGTAGAATGAATTCCATCAGAAGTGGCCCACATACTTGTAGTGGTTCCATCACAACATCAAGTATAAGACATAGAGAACCAACCATGTCGTTGACTACCTCAACCAACCTCCATTTGCAACACTAACCATGGTGATACACTCCTGTAGACATGAAACCTCTAGATGGCCCCAACTCTATGAGAGAGATCCTGACTTTTCCACTACCTACCATATGTTGGGAACAAACACAATTGTCATTGATTTCCATCTTCAAGAAAGATTCTTGTGCCATATGGACCATCTTTGCATCCCATCAAGTGAGCGAGGGAAGCTGATTTGGGAAGCTCACTATAGTCAGGTGGCAGGACACTTCAGCGTAGAAAAGACAATGGTAGTGTTGCAACAACTTTTCTGTTAGATGAAACTTCGATAGGTTGTTAACAAGTATATCAGGTCCTACATGACTTTTGCCATTCCCAAACCGTCCATTATGAAACAAGGCATGTACACCCCTCTCACTACTCTCGACAAGCCTTAGGAATCCATATCGATGGACTACATGTCTAGCCTTCCTTTAACCAAGCAGAGAAATATTTTTTTTTTATGGTTATTGATGGATTTTCCAAGATGGAGATTATGACCACCTATAAGAAGAGCATCACAGTGGAGGCCACTGCCAAGCTCTTTTTTGAACGAGTGTGGGTACATTTTGGGATACCAAAAGCCATCATCTCAGATCGAGGCATTCAGTTCCTTAGCACATTCTGGTCGAGTCTCTAGTCATGGTTGGAAACCAAGCTCACCAAATCGACTTCCTTCAACACCTAAACAGATGGCCAAACTAAGGTCATCAACGGGATGATCGTGCATATATTGTGCATGTACAATTCCAAGCATCCATGCACATGGGATGGGATTCTTCCCTATGTTCAAGAATGTTACAATAGAGCCATATATAGCTCAACCAACCACAACCCATTTTAGGTGGGGTTGGGATTTCAACCATTGGGTCCCATGGATGTTGCACTACCCCTTGTGTCTGCATAGGCCGAATTGTCCCATGCTCAAACCAAAGCCGAAAAATCCACCTGGTTCATTGAATGAATCCAACAAATACGCCAACAGTTTTAGGATATTTTGTAGAAGTCCAATTCCAAGTACAAGCATAGCCATGTCAAGATTGGTTGCCACACAAGTTTCAGGTGGGCGATAAAGTTTGGTTGCACTTGTAGGAAGAATACCTTACAGGACCCCATCAAAAAATTCATCCACTCTGATTTGGAATTTGAACCATCACTAAGGTTGTGGGTGACAATTATTTTGAGCTCAACATTCCCCCCTTCCTTGGCTTACACCCATTTTTAAATGTGGACCTCCGTCAACCATACTTTTCACCATTATTGGACACCTTAGAGATAGCAAAACAATAGAAATTGAAAAATATCAACCCTGACTACATGGAATAGGCATTGACTGATTAGATCATGGACACATAGGTCAATGTCACTCTCTAACAGAAGCTTCAGCTTTATCATGTTGTCAAAGAGGAGAAGCTCCTACACCAAGGCAAGTGGGTCACCCGGGGCCAAATTAAGCAGAACTTTCCTCCTCTGATGGGTGAACTCAACACAATGGATACCATTTCTTCCTAAGGGGGGAGGATTGATTCAGACATCTTTTTAGTGGATAGGACGAATGAATTAATTTGGACAGGTGGTGATATGTCGAGACAAATATCTGTTAAGAATGTTTACGAAGCGATATCTAATAAATTATGGAGATTCAAATTAGGGGGTTGGAGGAGGAAACTCTGGAAATGGGATTTTCCATTGAAGATAAAGCTTTTTGTTTGGCTCTTAACTGAAAACAAATTTATCTTAACTTGGAAAAATCTGCAAAAAAGAGGTTGGAAGGGGCCAAGATTATGCTATCTTTGCAAAAATAAGAGGGAATCAGGTAAACACCTATTTGTTAATTACTCTTTTACTATATCAGTTTGGGAGGAAGTGAAAAAGGTTCTAAATCTCATTTATGGTTGGAATGGCATATCGGTGAATGAATGTTTCCAAAACTGGGCAACTGAGAATTTTCATTTACAAGCTCTTCCTGCTTATATATGCTGGAAAGTTTGGTTGGATAGAAATAATTCTATCTTTGAGGAAGAGACCCCCTCTACTAGGAGAATTGTAAATCTTTCTGTAGGAACACTAGACAATCTGGAGAAAAATCATAAAGTTTCTATCCCTAGGCTTACATCTACAATCCTTCCTGTAGATAAATATCTTGCTTCATTTGATGGGGCTGCTCAACAGAATGGAAAATTAGTGGTGCAGGAAGAGTCTTGAAGATAGATGAACACAAGGAGTATAGATAGACTTTAAACTGTGGAAGTGGAACAAATTCCAGGGCAGAGCTCATGGGAGCTTGGGCTACTTTGACTCTTGCCTCAAGACTTACAGTTTATGAATTACATGTTTTGGGGGATTCAAAGATCGTCATTGATTGGCTCAATTGAAAAGGCTCGCTAAAGGTGGCAACTTTAGATGGATGGAAGGATATAATTTATGAACTCCTCCCTCTTTTTAGATCTATATCCTTTGCACACATATATAAGGAAGAAAACAAAGAAGCTAATTGTCTATCCAAAAAGGCTCTTTATATATGTCGAGGGAGAATTGTCTACAGTCAATGGGTAGGAGGCCATGAGGGCCCTACACTCTTTTTAAGTATGTATTGATTATCAATGAGTCCACTTTAGAACTCATAGATATTTTGGGCCTGCGGTTGGTTTTCGTTTTCCTCTTTGATAGAGAGTATTTTTGCCTTGATATTAGTCTATTGATAGCTTTGTCGAAGAAAACATCCTTGACAGGTTTTGGATTCTGCTTTGACTATATGACTGTCTCCTATATATATTGGGTCTACCTATAAAAAGGACGTCTTTACTGGTGATGTGTACCTATAATTAGAAAATCTCAACCATCACCAACAACCACATCCAAACATATCAACAACAACAACATTGGACAAACCAATACATTTAATAAACGATAATAGTTATAACATTGAACAACATTTAGAAAATAATTATAGATATGATGTAATTATATAATTACGTTGAAAGGCGTATACCTATTGGAGATGGGCACAATTAATGATATTTTAATCTTAAATTATAATCTGATGGCTACACATTGAAGATGTCGGTATATTCTTAGTTGTCCTCCAAAATCAATGAGTCAGATTTATTGTTGATCATTTCCTTGCATTTATGAATGCATCAGTTAACCTGTTTACTTTTTAACATTTACCTAATCATATTAAGAAATCACTGTAACATCATATGATTGCCACGTTTAAATAATTAACCTTTGAGATTACCATGTTTAGCAGGCACTCCTTCAACTTCATTTTTGGAAATTACACATATTCGACAAGACAATCCACGTTAGATTTAATCAATTGTCTACGCTTTTCCTGTACCTCGAATTTCCTCCGTTGTAAAACTGTAACGACTGTGCTAATTATATATCAACAACAACACTCGGCAAACCAATACGTTTAATAAACGATAATAGTTATAACATTGAACAACATTTAAAAAATAATTATAGATATGATGTAATTATATAATTATATATTTATATATGATATACATCAAAAGTAGAACATATGATATAACATAAACATCAATTTCATTATATTTGGTCTTATAAACTATAATTTAAATTATAAAATTTGTGAATATTCAAAATGAAGTTTTTAAAGTATTTTAAATTTTGAAAATTTAATTTCAAATCTTTGAATATTTATAAAAATACAAACATCAATTTCATTAGATTTGGTCTTATAAACCATAATTTAAATTATAAAATTTGTGAATATTGAAAATGAAGTTTTTAAAGTATGTTAAATTTTGAGAATTTAATTTCAAATGTTTGAATATTTATAAAACTACTAAAATTATATTATAGTAAATATTAGATTTAAAAATGTAAAATTCAAATTTAAATATTTAATTAAAAAATATTAAAATTAGATTTTCAAAAAGTAAATGTTTAAATATTTAATAAAAAAATATTAAAATTAAATTTTTAAAGAGTAAATATTAAATTTAAAAATTGATATTCAAATTTTAATATTTGATAAAAAATATTAAAATTAGATTTCAAAGAGTAAATATTATATTAAAAAATGTGAAATTCAAATTTGTGTAAATACTAAATTATACTAAATTTCAAAAATGTATGTCAATTCCAAAAATATAAATATCATATTTGGAAAGTCTATATATAAAATTAAAAAATGTGAATATTGAATTCCAAACCTATAACCTATTTCGATAATGTTAATATTATTTTTCAATATTATTAACGTTAACAAATATCTAATTGAATACATCAAAATTAAATTTATGAGGAAATTAATAACCAATATAATCATTGCAATATAAATTAATATATTTTTATTAAAATATGATAAGGATGGTTGTCTACATTATCAATAAATTTAACACATTATATATATGTGTGTGTGTCATTTTTGTGATGTCAACAAGGTTGAAGATGAAAAACACTTTTTCTTAACCTATACCTATATTAGTTCTCATTTTCAAAATATTTGTCACATTATCAACCTTCCTAACCTCTTAACTCAATAAAAGTATGGTGATCTTGGAAAGCTTCTCTTAATGCTTTTCTATTAGAGAAACAAATTTATAAAGAATCCCAAGTAATCACTTACCATCTTCAAGTCAGATTAACCAATTTAATCTTAGTGGACTTAATCATCATCTCATATATATATATATATATATATATATATATATATATATATATATATATATT
>ML783736.1:209509-237749 GCA_009831015.1 Picea engelmannii
CAAACTAAATTTTCAGTATATAATATTATAACTAAAGTCGTAATTCAGGTTCTCACGTGTTTGACAAAATTATTATCAGTAAAGTCTCTCGCGTGTTTGACAAAATTAATTCAAGTCTAAAGGATTCATGGCAGGTCGTGGACGGTACTGTAAATTCTGATTATTGGAGACGATAGGAGGGAGAGGGACAAGACAATTTGTAACTACCAGTCAAGAATAGCAATTGAAGTAAAACTGAAGGACTGACTGAAATTTCTATGCACGAGATTGATAAATACCTATTCAGCAGCAATAATAATTGAAGTAGACTGACTGAAATTTCTATGCACGAGCTTGAATCCATAAACATTCAGCTGCAATAATAATGGGAGTCAATTGATGATATATGCATATAATATCACATATGTAATATCACTGTTTGATTATGAAATCGGGTACTATTCATCTTAATGAAAATAATTTTAAACAAAATCTGAGTCACACCATCCACCTATAAAAAAAAAAAAWGATAAACCCCATCAAATTTAAAGAAATATGTTTAAGGTGGTACATTAAAATTCACATATTCTTATTCTCCCTCCCTCCATTATGGTTGATTAAGTAAATATATATGATGGCTAACCTCTATTTTTTATTAGACCTTAGAAAAAGGTAAGAAGTTATTGGATATGTTTTATAACTTCATTTTTGTTAAAATAGTTTTAAAAAGATATTTATAAGTCATCATAATTTTTATGAAATGTTTGTATTGTATTGTAGTATTATTTGTATTGTAGTAAATATTGAATTTAATGTAATTGTAAGTAGAACATTTTAAAAGAAATTGTTTTTTATCTGTAACCCTTTTAATATTACAAAGATGGCATTCAATTGATCCATGAAGTTTTAGTAATTGTCCAACACTCTTTCTCACTATGGACACTTTTCTTCTTTAGGCTAGTTAAAATAGAGAGCTACTTTTCATCTTCCAATTTAGGGTTGATCTCCTTCTTATAACATCTTAATTTTCTCTTCTCTTCTAATTCTTTATCACACCACAATTTCACCCTAAATTTAGATGTAATAATACTTTTATTATTGTTGTTATTATGCAAAGTGACATCTTCCTTGATTCCCCAATGATTTAGCGAAGACTTGACATATTTATTCCAACCCCCCTTAAGTCCACCAAGTCTTCTGTGATTTATTCCAACCCCGCTTAAGTCCACAAGTCTTATGTGAACCTATGACATAGCATGTGCGTTCATGGGATATCAAAGAAGACCCCTAATTTCACTAGATACTAATAAATACCCTCCAAAATAATTTTTTTGTACCCCCTCCCAATACATATTTCTAATAAAAAGAATCTCATTTTTACTTGATATCCTCTATTTTTACGAAATACCCCTTTTTATACCCCCCAATACCTATAAACCCCTCGTATTTTTAAGAAATACCACTTTTTATACCCCCCAATACATTAGGTACCTATCCATAGCCATGCTCTCAATGGGAGAAAGACTCTCTTTTATGATCAGGATAGATGTTATAGCATCTTTTGTCATGATAATAGATAAGTTTCCTTTGTTTGGATTTTATTCCTATCATATCCATCTTTGGCTGCTTGGGTCCACTCATGTTTCTGTTGAAAACACCTTCCTAGCAATACACTCGCATTTATGGTTGATTAAAGGAGAAATTAATCACCCTTTTCCTTCAACAAAGGAGCAAATTCCTTCAAAAATCACTAAAAGGTATTTAAAAACGTGAAAATTACACACTCTTGAGAGGGGTTTATGAGAAAACTAACTTTGTAACTCCCTAAAACACGTGGAAAAATGGTTTCAACCATCTTGAAATGATAGACAAGAAGTTTAATGAAAGGACAATGTTATAGGAATTGTTTATATATCAACGTTATCTTCTAGCCTAAACAGTCAAAGCCACCACATCCCCATGGTGTTTATGACCTTTGTATCCCTTGAAATATATTTTCCCTGAAGTTCCCATCTCCCATTCTTGTCTTTGAGGCATAATATCCCTTGTCCTTCATCATACTTGCATGGAGAAGAGACAAGGAGTCGAAGTAGTTCTGAGTGGCGCGGGGATGGATGAATATGGACAATAGTTATGGAGAGTGTCAACAATGAGGTCATGTATATTGACAATTGTTCAAATTGGCATCTTTGTAGCACCCATCCAACACATTTTTGTACACCCTTTTCCCATTTCCATTCCATCTTAATACTATTTTCTGTTAGGATATTTAGACACTTAGGAGTTAGTTAAGATCTACTTGGTCTAATATGTCGTTAGGTAAAAGTGTGTTTCTTTAGTATGCATTAGTATGCATTTGTAGTTAGGAAATCCGACGGTCACGATATGTTCTCGACATAGAGTGATCCGACGGTTCATACTCTCCTTGATCTTAATGGCCATTGATCTGTGGCTTAATTCCCGATTGGTCCATGATCTTTATTTAAAGAGCATGGAGGGTCATTTGCCGATGATCGATTGTTAGAAACTCTCTTGTAAAATCTCTCTGTAATATTTTTCTTTGCATTAATAAACTGCTCCAAGTGGCCGCGTTGGCTGGGGCCGTGGATGTTTCCCCGTAGCGGTTTTACCACGTGAAAACATCGATGTGTTGATCTTTGATCTGGTTATGTGAGTGGTTACTGAAGGTGTTCGTCCTCTGTTGGAATACCTGTGTTGTCGAACATTTTCATTCACAATGATACATTTTTGGTTAAGCTATAATTATCCTCTTTACATCCCATTTCAATACTTATCTTATGCATTTTTAGGAGATTGTCACCTTTATGTGCTAACAATGGTATAAAGGAAACAAGGCTGCATAGGTACCTTTTGAACATAGGAGTTGAGTATTAGCTACTACAACTCCCTGCTCAAACATAGTTACTGCAACTCTGGGATGCTAACACCATCAGTATGAATCTCATTGTTGTTGCGACTCTCACCACATGATTGTTGTTGCAACTCCCTAGTGTTGCAACTCTCTAGTTGTTGCAACTCTTCAGTTGCCGCAAATCTCACCACAGGGTTGTTGCTGCAACTCTTGTCTCACCGTTGTTGTGACTCTCACTAGAGGATCATTGTTGCAACTCTAAGAACATGTGTTCTAACTTCGTGTCTGCTGTAAAAATGCATCATTCAACCACACAAGATGCCATCCAATGATCGACTAGGCAGTCAAACAACCAAGTCCATCATGCAGGAAAATGACAAAGGCAATTGAGCACCCAAAGAGGAATGAATGACTTAGCCACCACTTGTCATAAAATTGATTAAGTCAACAAGTGCTCGATTTTGCTATCTTTTGGATAAAACGATGTAACGAGATGGAACAACTCAATTCTCGTGGCTATCCATCCATTCCTCTGATTAATTTAGAAATAAATTATTATGTGTAAATACCCTTGCTCCCTCTAATCCATAAGAGGTAGAAGAAAGTTAGTGAATAGGAAATCCATTGTTGTATTGATCTGTGCATTTTTTTCTGATATAATTTTTTCTTTATTCTTGTCCAAGTGATGGTGTGTTGAGCATTTAGTGCTTGAATTCATTCATGGACCAATACCTCATCTAAGGAGGTAAGGCCCCCTCCTTAGATCGGTACTGTCTATATTTTTTTGTATTTAATAGAAGTAGTTGTAGCTGAATTTATTTATTTTCAATAATTCCTCTATTTAACACTTTGTTGCAACGATGGTATTTTTCTTCTTGCAACTCTTGTTGCTGGAACTCCACGCTAACATTAAAGTACCCTATTTTTTGATTAACAAATATGTCGATGTAGCATCTCTCATATATTTCTTTTATTTCTAGCAAGTCCTCTATTCAATACTTTGTTGTAACTCTAATATTTATTGTGTTGCAACTCCTGTGGCTGCAACTCTACACTCACATTACAACATTCTCCTTTCTAGTTAATAAATGTTTCGTTTGCAGATTGAATTAGTTTATTTCCTTTTTTACAACATCTATTTATGACACATTGTGGTTTGATTTCTACATCTTGAGGTATGTTGCATTTATGTACATGAGTCATCATATTTATGCCATATTAATTAAGATCATTCTACTACTTGAACAAGTCACATTAGATGCACGTGTGACTTATTTCCTACAAGAGCAATATTTATTTTCTTGCAAGCGTGACATTTACATTCCTCCAAGAGTGAAATTTACTTTCCTACAAGTGTGACATTTCCTTTCATGCAAAAGTGGTTTTCTATTCCTACAAGTGTGGGTTCGATTGCAAGAGTGGTGTGGTTTAATTTGGTGACTTTATAAATCATTTTTATATCTTTTCCTGTGACATTCATTCAGAATTACTACAACCCATTGGCAATTACAACATCATACTTTCGTATATAGTGCACGACAATTTGTAACTTCTATAGGATCCCAAATTGATAATTATATGCATGATTCTTTGATTTCTTACTTATTAATTAGGAAGTGATTGAAAAGTATGTCATTTTTGGAACCATAGCCAAGGATCTATCAAAAGTATAATTGTTGTTTTGTTTTCATTTGGAATTTCATTACGACAGATTGAATGATATGTTTTATTTTCAACAAATTATAGAATGTCTTTCTAATATTTTCTATGCACAAAGTTAGGGATCAACAAAGTAGACTCATTAGTTCATCCAAAAAAACCCGTAAAACTAACAATGCAAGTCACTCTCAAGAGGTAAAGGAGAAAATTCAACCAACCTATTTGACACCTATTAAAAATTCCCTTGCTAGAAAGAGACCTGAGTCCTCTACCCATGAATCTAAGACTATATAAGTTTTTTGTGAAAACAAAAATTTCATCTTCAGAAGATCTGATGAGTGAGAAGTACCACTTTGAAGATTTCATCTTTCCTGACCCTCCAAAGCACATTTAGAAGTAGAATTCATCCATCAGAGGAACATGGCACATGAAACTATCAAGGGAGAAACCTATGACATCAGATTCCCAATTAGGGGATCAAATGGATAGACCAAAATGAAGAATGTCCCTCATTCATCTCTACCAAATTTTCATGGTATATTCAAAGAATACCCTAGCATGTTCCTCTTTGAATTCGACATGCTTTAAAGAAGTTATGATTACATGTCAGATGCCCAAAAATTAAACTTTTCCCTGCCACACTCAAAATTTTGCACTATGCTAGTTCATGGGCCTTTGTAAGGAAAACATCCACACATGAGATCAGATTTACTCAGAAATTCATAGAGAAGTACCAAGAATATTGTAAATACAAATAAAGTAGGGAGGAATTCTTTAGAATGACACAACATGAAGACGAGAGCCTTGAGGATTATGTCGAAAGATTCAACTATAATTTTCACATTGGGGCAAGGAATGGAGATTTGGCTCCCGAGACACGATGTGTCTTATTATTAAGAGAAATATGAGATGACTGCATTGAACTTCTCAACCTGATGGGTGGAGAAGATATCTCCCAACAATATTACGATGTCATCGTGGAACTTTGTCGCAAATAATCCAGAGATACTTCAAAAATAGGAAAGGAACCAAGAGATGTACTTACAAGGATTGGTAATACTGTTGGGAGTGGATTTACATGAGTAGAAATTGGGAATATGTAGAGGATTTAAATATTGATATACTTATTTCCTTAAGCTCTTATTTGGATGCACTACAAACAAAGAAGAAGCAGGAAGAGGAAGATCTAGCTTTGGCCATCATTTTACCAAAATGTAGAAGGAAACACCTGCTAATAGAATGTCCATTGGACCAAATTGAGGCTTGCGTAATATTCAACGAAGACCGTGCTACCAAAAAGTTTCCATCTTTTCCAAGTTTTAAATATGTCTACCAGAAAGTTGAGGAATAGGAGAATCTATGCTTTGTTTCTCATAAATGACCATGGCAACCCAAACCTCAAGGTATGGTTCATGACAAGTCTCAGTAATTTAATTCATATTGGACTAACCATTCCATGCATTATACTTCTCAGCCATGACATCTTCCATCACAACCATTGATGGCTCCTCCTCCTCCAAGATAGTTCTATAAATAGGGATGGAGAAAGCACAACAACCCATACAACTTCTTCCCCTTCCATAGATGCAGGAATCTAGATCAACCCCTCCTCGACCATAATTACCTACACATGACATTGCTAACCCTAATAATGGGAGGCCATGATCCAGGTGTATATTGTTGGACACACACCTCTTCCAACTAGCTCACATATAGTTTTCATATTAGCAGTTTCTTTCTAGCTTTTCGTTCCCTAAACTTTCGGGGTCATTTTGAGGTCCTAAAAAACGTTTTTTGGCCCCACCAAAGTCACACTGTAGATGGAGTCAAAGTGTGATGAAAAAATGTGTATTCCTCGGATAGAGATTTCCAACGTGCTATCGTGAGCCTAAAATGGAGATCGTACACAAAAGTTATGACATCGGGAAGTTGATGTACCAACTTACCCTATCGGGGCCCACATGAAATTTGGTGTTTCATCTCCTAAGGTTAGGTTTTTAGATGTATAGGGTTTTCTAATTACTTCATGATTATAAAAAGCATGGAGGAATCATTTTAATGTGCTTAGGCGAATGTGCGTAGCTGCCGCATCTCTTCTCAGAGATTATCTACCACCATTCAAGCAAGATTGTTTCATCCTGCATTTTATAGTTTTAGAAGATTTCTTGATCCGGATTTATGAGTGGAACAAAAGGAATAAAAGACTTAATACAATAACACAAAGATATAGAGAACACCAATAGATATCCAATGAACAATAAATTATATTGAATAAATAAAATAGGTTGAAATTGTAAAACTGCAGAACTGAAAACAAATTGATCGAATGGTGGTAGTTATCTCTAAGAAGAGATGTGGCTACTATGTGCATCCATCTTAGAAGAATGATTAAAATGAGGCTCTAAAGTCCCTTTTAACATTACTCATGAATTCCAAAACCATAGACATCCAAAAACCTAACCCTAGGATATGAAACACCAAAAGTTACGTGGGCCCCGATGGATAAGTTGGTGCCTCAACTTCTTGGGGTCATAACTTTTCCATACGACCTCCTTTTTAGGTGCATGATAGCCCATTGGAAAGGTATTCTCGATAAATACACATTATGTCGTCAAACTCTAACTCCGTCTACAGTTTGGCTATGGCAAGCCAAAAAAAACATTGTTTAGGGCCCCAAAACGGCCCTGGAAGTACAGAAAGATGTGCTGACATGAAAAGTTCCAAAATAAGTCAGTTGGATTAGGTGGACGACCACCAGTATCCACCTGAAATATGTGTAGGGATTCATACAATCCGATAAGTGTATAACTCACAATTACAAAGAAGTGCAGAAGAATGTGCTAAACTAAAAACTATCAAGAGGAGCTAGTTGGAATAGGTAGTGGCCACCAATATCCACATGGATCAGTCCTCCCCCCTTAGGAAGAAATGGTCTCCATTGCGTTGAGTTCCCTCATCAGGTGAGGAAACATTTGTTAACCATCGACCAAGGTAGAGTTTCACACCCACCCTTATGTTAACCATCGAGCATGCGAGGGTGGGGGGACCACAATAAGCTATGAACCATTGATTTAATAACTGGAGTGCACGATTAACCCTACAAAGAATACACATGTTTATTAGTTTAAAATAGAATAATAATAAAGTTAAACATATAATATATAAAGGTTTCGAATAAAATTTTAATTTATTAAAAAATTAAAATAAAATAAAACTAACCTAAACACTAAAATATATATAAATGATATTTCATTATAATATTTGTAATATTAACCGATTTCCAAAGTTTTATTCAATATGTACAAAGACCCATAACTATCTAAAAGATCAAATTTTAAGGTTATAAGGAAACTTTAGACCATGTTACAACACACTCCGTAAGTTTTCCAGCACCTACTGGAAGGAGACACCAATCCACTTGAAATATTTTAAATGATGGATATAAGTTTTCTTAAATACCTTAGGGGCTTCTTTACTTTACTTTAGGGGCTTCTTCTCTTGGATTTAGGGGTTTCTTCACTTGGATTTAGGGGCTTCTTCTCTTGGCTTTATGGGATTCTTCACTTGGATTTAAGGGCTTCTTCTCTTGGTTTTAAGGGATTATTGACTTGACTTTAGGGGATTCTTCACTTGGTTTTAGGGATTCTTCAAGGCTCCTTCAAGGCTTCATTTGTGTACAACTCAAAGTGGGATTGTTGAAACAACCATATGTTATCTCATCCCATGAGGGCCATGCTTAAATGATACACCATAAGGGGACCACTTTGGAGCTATATACACTTATGTCAAGGCTCTTCAAGGCTTCTTCAAGTGGACATTTCATCATCGCTTTTAGGAGCTTCTGGGCTTTACTTTAGGGATTCTTCTAAGGTTGAAATAAATGACAACCAATTTTCCAACATTCTCCCCCTTTGGCATTGATGACAACTTAGTAAAACAAATGTGATCCCCCTATCTTCGTATTGTGATCCCAATGATTGTATTGTCCTCTTGTCTTCATTCTAACTCTCCCTGGCTTCATGCTTCTAGTTTTATTGTTTTTCTCTCCCCCTTTGACATCAATGGCAAATGGTAAATCCCCTTGACAATATTCCCCTTTTTGTTCTTGTAAAATATTATGGAAATCAAAGGTCTCCCTAGGAAGAGGCTTTGTGAAGATGTCTGCAATCTATTCTTTTGTCCCAATGTACTCCAACTTGATATTATTTTGTGTGACTTGTTTCCACAAAAAGTGGAACTTAATAAGAATATGTTTGGTATTGGAATGCATCATTGGATTCTTGGAGATGTTTATAGCACATATGTTGTCAGAGAGTATCGAAATAGGCTCATCATATCTCACTTGTATTTCTTACAGGGTTTGCGTCATCCATAGAATTTGAGTACATGTTGCTTTTGTGATATATTATACTTCTCCTATGTATAAGGATACTAGAGATTGCTTCTTACTCAACTAGGACATTAAGAAGTCACCTAAATAGAAAGATATATAACTAAACAATAACTATATAATAAAATAAAATCAATATTTTCAAATATATTAAAAATAACATTTATATAATTGAAATGGAACATTTACATAATTTAAATAATATTATAAGTAAGTCTAAATATTAACAATATAAAAGTTACCACCATTATTATTTTAATATTAAACACCATAAAACATTATTTAAATAATATATAACTAAATAATAACTATTATAGAATTAATGAATGTAATACGATATTTTGCGGGTATTTTAAAAAATGTAGTTTTATATCTAATATAATATAGAATAATCATTTCTCAATATTTTACCAAGTGGTGTTCACCTTTGTATATATACTTTATAAATGGTATAATGGTATATGATTTTTTTAATCAAACATAACGATGTTATGTGTAGAGTAGATATTATGGAGCACCCAAGAAACTCATCTTTCTTTCTATGTCAAAAATGTTTGAAAAATGTCAGACCTAACAATCTAAAGGGTGCATTTAATAGCATTAAATGTTATATAATTGTATCTATCATTTATTTCAAGTGGATATTAAAGATTAATTAATTATAATAGTATGTTAAATATATATAACAATTATTTACACATATTTATGCTTAATCTCGCAGTTAATAAAATGCATGTACATTCAACACATCATATGCATAGTCAATAGGTTGTACAAAAACTCAAAAAAGTTGCACACATATGTAATACATGATGAATACATGATGAACACATTAAATGATGTTAAACATATACTCATAGTTAGTATAAACACTCAACGAACCATGTACACATTCAAAATAGTATGTACATCTAGCTATGCATGCACACACTTTAACATCTATGTGTCTATAATTAGAAAATCTCAACCATCACCAACAACCACATGCAAACATATCAACAACAAAACTTGGCAAACCTATACGTTTAATAAACGATAATAGTTATAACATTGAACAACATTTTGAAAATATTTATAGATATGATGTAATTATATAATTATGGATTTATATATGATATACATCAAAAGTTGAGCATATGATATAACATAAACATCCATTTCATTAGATTTGGTTTTATAAACTATAATTTAAATTATAAAACTTTGAATATTGAAAATGAAGTTTTTAAAGTATTTTATCATATTCTAAGAATAAATATATTATTAAAAAAAGGATCAAATCAAAATTTAAGAAAAAAATGTGGTGTGATAAAGAGTTAGAGAAAAAAGAAAATTTAGGTATTATAAAGATGTAATCAACCCTGATCTAGAAGATCAAAATTATCTATTTGTTTTGCCAGGTGTAAAGAAAAATAAACATTGCTAAGATAAGAACAAATTCTCAAGAGCTCCATAGTGAAACTAGGGGTTGGTCAATTCCTAAAACGCTATTGGATCAAAGAGTGTGCCACCTTTGTGACACTAAGAAGGTTGAAGATGAAAAACATTTTATCTTAGATTGTTGAGGCTATACCCATATTAGATCTCATTTTCAAAATATTTGTCACACTACCAACCTTCTTAACCTCTTAACTCAACAAAAGTATTGTGATCTTTGAAAGTTTCTCATAATACTTTTCCAGCACCAAAACAAAATTCTAAAAAATCTCAAGTAGAAGTTAATCATCATCATCATATACTTAAAAAAATTAATTCTACATAAAATATATATTAAATTTTGGATGGTTGTATACACTATCAATATTAAGCTTAACATATAAAATCTATATTAAATTATAATAAATTTTAAGTTAATCATCATCATCATCATATAATTAAAAAAATTAATTCTACATAAAATATATATTAAATTTTGGATGATTGTATACACTATCAATATTAAGTTTAACTCATAAAATCTATATTAAATTATAATAAATTTTGAAGGGTTGTCGACACTATCAATATCAAGCTTTTTTAATTCTACATAAAATATATATTGAATTATAATAAATTTTGGAAGATTGTGAACACTATCAATATTAAATATTAAGTTTAACACATAAAATCCATACATATATATATATATATATATATATATATATATATATATATATATATAATTAAAAAATTAATTCTACATAAAATAGATACTAAATTATAATAATTGTTTTTAAGTCACATCTCAAACCATCATAAAAGAGAATGAGTAACTTTCAATAATGTTAAACGTAAAATTTATTAATAATTAATATACGTCATTAAAAGATCACATATACTAATTATTAATTATTGCTTAAAACCCACATATTTCAAATCATATATTTTTACATAGAATTTAATTATCCAAGAGCATTATTAATGATCAAAGAATATGTTCTACTGTAAAACTCTAAAATATTTACACACTCGAGAGACTCTAAAATAAGACAAGTAATGCATTGCAGTGTAGTCCCTGTCAGGTTGGAATGGGAATAAATGCGACCGAGTACACACATGTCGGTAGCAAGTTGAAGTACATGTGGTATCCATGCAGAATTTAGTATTCCTGAATTAGTTTTATTTGAAAATTATCAAAAATTATTGATGTCTGGTACATCAACAAAGGTTCTTAGTATCTAAGTTTGATAGTACAGGAAAGATTTAAAAGGAGCCTGGACAAAAAAAATTTAGTGTACAATAGTAATACATTTAAAAGGTTCTTGGACACAAATAATTTAGCATACAATTGAATAGTATTAACGTCTGTTACATAGGTTCGTGGACAAAAACACAAAAAAATTAGCATTCCCGAATTAGTTTTCTTTAAAACAAGGGCTCCTGGACACAAAAGAAATTGAAATTTATCAAATTATAGGTTCCTGGACACCATAAATTATACATACCAAATATGTACTTTTATAAAGTATGGGCATGAGATTTTATAGAGCATGCACAGAGCCCTCATTCCATACTTAGCCACTTTTTGGATCGCGGGTTCTCGGGCTGGCGGGCTCAAAATTGGGCCTATATTGTTCCGTGCCCTACAAATAGCACCTAGAGTTCTGCGATATACAAATTGACAAGCGAAGTTGCGGACTATTTGAATCTTAAGGGCCTCTTGTTGATGTAATAGCAGAATTGGACATGGGCCTTGAAATTGCAGTGCAGATGTGGCAAGAAGTATGAAGGACGGGTGGTAAGGATGCAAGAAATGACATACTCTCTATATGTGTGAGTAGAAAAAAAGTATTAAACACAATTTTATGACATTTATATAAAAAAATAAAAAAAACGTGTTACATATTCCTGGGAATATATATATATATATATATATATATATATATATATATGTCAAATATGATATCTCAAATTTGAATGAGTGATTTATCTCAAATTTAATTTTGAAAATGACTAAGCAGAAAAAGATATGCATCAGAGAAAAAGAATTGAAATAAAATAAACAGAATGTCTTGACATTCAACATAGTTGAAGATAAAAATCTAGGAGCACATAAATATATAAGGAGACAAAAGAATCGTTTTATTTGGAATAGATGAAAAAATAATAGTTTGTTTCATATTCCTGGAAATTTAAATGTGTTTGTCATATAGACTGAGATTGGGGCTCTCGCGGACCATAAAAGAAATATGTACAAGAAATAGGAATGTGGAAAGAAGAAGTGGGAGACAGTAGAGTGTAATACTTGAAAAGTAGAAATGGGAAGATATCAATCTTTGGCTATAGATTTCTATTCAGAAAAGGTGGAATAATTGGATTGATAAACAAAGGATTATCAATATAGACTTACAATGATGGTACATATAAGTATTTTTTCTATTTTCTTGCTGATGCCTTTTCCTTTTGGTTTTCATCGCCGACCTGCTTGAATAACTGGATTGATAAACAAAGGATTTATAGAAATGTTCTATATAAGTATTTTTCTATTTGCTTGTTGATACCTTTTCCTGTTGGATTTCGTCGGTGACCTGCTTCAAATTTGTTTCGATGAATTCTTCAATGTAGCTTCTCAAGGGGACGATGTTGATGTCATTCCAGTTTTTAATGATGAAAAGTTCATTTTCTAATTCGCTTAGATCAATAAAAAGATTACACAGAGCCTGATGAATGTCTCCTTTCTGTACCAACTAGAGGACTAGCCAGTTATCCACGTGTTCTTCATGATATTCAAGAATCCTATAAAAAAATTGTAAAGACAAGGCCTTAAAATTATCAACTTGTTTATCGAAAGCTTGCTTGGTTAACGCCAACGAGTTGATGATTAAGTTGGGGTCCTGGAAGTCGTTGGTCATTCTGGCTAAGTCTATTTTGGTTAGCTTTGTGGATAATGTTTCTTTCTTTGATATTGCTTGCTCACATGATTGGACAATGAGATACGGGTTCTTCACCTTCTCTTTCTAGCATGCTTCTAATTGAGTGAGCCATTTTTTGGAAGGGAGATCATGTTGTCTTCTTGTCGTTTCTTCCATGCTTTTGACATGAAAGGAAAAAGGGATGACCATGTGAAAATAGAAAGTTTCTTCATTTTTTAAATCCGTCTACAGAAGTTCGAGTACAGAAGTTCGAGAAAGTTATGTACCCTACTTCCCAGTGAATCCATATTTTTTGATGTTTCTTAGGCCTTAGTAATCAACTCCATTTTTTTGTTGATATTTTTCTCCACATATCCTCTACACGATGCGAGGAAGCTAGAGGACCATTTTAGCTTTGCTGTAGGGATGCAAGCAGTCGCAGGCATGGTTATTGCCAAAGGAATGCCAAGCAATGACATAGGAAACAAAGCTTCCTCTAATTCCTTGATCCAGTCCTTTAGTCTGGCATTCTTGACCTCAATAACTCCAATGGAATCATGAAGAGCATCTTCGGTTTCTCTGTGAAGTCCAAATATTTTAGACGCCTACATATTGGCAAAGTCAAGTTCTGAACGATGTTTTCTTTTCTTATTTTTTACATCTCTTTTTTCAATAATTAATTTTTTATATTTTCTTTCAAAAACAACACTCTGGAATATGAAGGATTCATCTTCATAAAAAAATTCGGTATCAAATATGTCCATTGGGTAGCTATGGTGAATCGCGTCTCCCGGTTGATCAAGGTTGCAGAATATGCTATCCAGATCAATGTCAAGAACCATGTTTTCACTCTCAATTTCGGGCTCCTTCGCCTCCTCTACAATTCTTTTTCCCTTCTTCTGCATAGGAAGCTTGTCAGAACTATCAATTTTAGGATGAACCTCGTCCGTTTGAAGAACTTTGGGTTGCTTTGTTACTATGGCAGGTCGTTGGAGCGATGCTTTGTTACTATGGTGATTCTGGTCCTCAGGCCCGAAGATGTTCACTGTATCTCTACAGAACTGTTGTGGAGTTGCTACCAGTAGTTTATGAAAATGTCGATTTGCTCCAAACGCTAGTTGAAATGAACAAATGGAGGGGATAATATAACCCCCCGGAAATGTTGGTTCAATGCGTGCAAATGGAAAATCTCCTCGAGCTCTTCGCTCATTAATGACAATATCTATGCGTGTTGTATGGTGAGCTATTAGAAGTAAAGATTAATTATTGCATACTTAGAAGTGTGAAGGTGGCAGTTACAGTGAAGAACATTTAAGGATTGGAGGTTTCATGAATGAACCAAGATGACAGCGTGCGAATGACATTCCATGGTATTTGAAATTAACACTGGGAAGGGATAACAAAAGCCTTCACAAATATTGGTTTAGTGTGCATTAATGATAGATCTTCTTGAGCCTTGCACCCATGAATGACAATTTACACGATGCTTGCACGATGAGTTGTTAGCATTAAAGATTTAGAAACAAGACATATATATATATAAACATTATTTTTTATTATAGACAAGTGCGAAGTTGATGGAGACGGGGAAAAGAAAGCAAGGAAGGAATGGCCAAGTCTGAAAAGCGGTCGGACAGGCTTCAAAATAAGTTTACAGGATATAGTGAGGACAGGTGACTGTCCAACGGTGAAACTACATGAGTCGGAATTTTTTACTGCAAAACGCGTAAAATGTAAGAGGACATGATGGTGCAGTTCACCGGACGGTTTGTATATTTGCAGAATTGCGAGAAAGTGGCTAAGTATGGAATAGGGAAATGTCAGTCGGGCTCGTTTTCGGAACTAAGGTTTAAATATTTTGTGAAGGGGCCAACCCGAGGTCCCGCGAATAACATTCCAATTATCAGTAGCCTACAGAGTAGTTTGATTTTGTGTAGGCTTTCAAGGAGCATAACGAAGGGAAGCATGTACAGTCTTTGGATCACGGGTTCTCGGGCTGGCGGGCTCAAAATTGGGCCTCTAATGCTCTGTGCCTTACAAATAGTACCCAGACTTCCATGATATACAAATTAGGAAGCGGATTTGCGGGCTCAACATTGCACTTCTATTGTTCCGTGTCCTCCAAAAAACAATCGGAGTTCCGCAATATACAAATTGACAGATGGACTGTAGGGCTGGCGGGCCCAGGATTGCGATTGTTTAGGGATCAGAGTTTCGCAATTAAAATAATTTTGATATTGTATAATTTAATTGGATGGTTGGACATTGCACTTGTGTTGGTCCGTGTCCTCCAAACAACACTCGGAGTTTCGCGATATACAAATCGACAGGCGAACTTCCATACTTAGACACTTTTTGGATCGCGGGTTCTCGGGCTAGCATGCTCAAAATTGGGCCTCTATCGTTTCATGTTCTACAAATAACAGGCATAGTTCTGTGATATGAAAATTGACAGACGGACTCCAGGACTGGAGGGCTCAAGATTGCTATTGTCTACATGTATAACATATAACATATATGTTATATATCTAACATTATCTAAAAACATTATTTTCAAGTACTAAAATATGAATATTAAATATTGATATTGTACAATTTAATTAAACAAAATTATCAAATGAGTCACAAGCTTCGAGTCCGGATCCAATTGTAGGTCACCGAAGTTTCAGGCCGAGGATGTATACCACGCACACAGGGCATGAGAGCTAGATGGTGTCGACAAAGGAACCTGCGGACATAAAATTCATGAATTATGAAAATGAATGACGGTCGGTTGGATTCGTGATGTAGAGATATATATTGACATGAAGATGCCACTCTGTCGTCTTGGAACCCTCGACCATAGACTTGGATTACACAAGTTTTGGATGCAAGGTGTACACTTGGAACACGGCGAATGAGAGTTCGATAAGGTGTAGCTGGGAACCCGCGGCCATAAAATTGGCTAAGGAAACGAAAGTGCTCAGTCAGACTCGTGGTGTATATTTCATAATCCATGTGCAACACCAAATGTGTGGTGACCAGACCAATATGTGTACAATTCAGGGAAAACTAAATATGCACCTTTATAAAGTATGTATGGATTGTCACTTTTTCGATCGCGGGTTATCAGGCTGGCGGGCTCAAAATTGGGCCTCTATTGTTATGTGTCCTACAAATAGCACCAGAGTTCCGTGATATACAAATTGACAGATGGAATCTAGGACTGGCGGGTTCAAGATTGTGATTGTCTACATGTATAACATACAACATATATGCTATATAGCTAACATTATCTAAAAACATTATTTTCAAGTACTAAATTATTAATATTAAATATTGATATTCTACAATTTAATTAAACAAAGTTATCAAATGAGTCGTAAGCTTCAAGTCCAGGTCCAATTGTAGATCACCGAAGTTTTGGGCGCAAGATGTATACCTCGCACAAGGGGCATGAGAGTTGGATGGCGCCCACAAAGGAACCCGCGGCCATAAAATTCATGAACTATGAAAACGAATAGAAATTGGTTGGACTGGTGATGTAGAGATATAGATGGACATGAAATCCGACACTCCGTCATCTGGGAACCCGTGAGCATAGACATGGATTACCCAAGTTTTGGATGCAAGATGTACACTCAGAACACGGGGAATAAGAGTTTGATAACACGTAACGGGGAACCCGCAGGCATAAAATTGGCTAAGGAAACAAAAGCGCTCGGTCAGACTTCTGGTGCATATTTCATAATTCATGTGCAACACCAACTGTGTCATGACCAGACCAGTATGTGTACAAAGTAGGGAAAACTAAATAATTACCTTTATAAAGTATGGGCATGAGATTTTATAGATCATGTACGGATATCACATTCCATACTTGGCCACTTTGTATATCGCGGTTTCTCGGGCTGGCGGGCTAAAAACTAGGCTTCTATTATTCCGTGTCCTACAAATAATACCCAAAGTTCCGCGATATACAAATTGATAGGCGGACTTGTGGGTTGGCTAGGATTTTATAGAGCATGCACACTTTTTGGATCGCGAGTTCTCAGGCTGGCGGGCTAAAAAATGGACCTCTATTGTTCCGTGCATTACAAATAGCACCCAAAATACCGCAATATACAAATTTACAAGTGGACTTGCAGGATGGTTGGCTCAACATTGTACTTCTATTGAGTTCCGCGAAATATAAATTGACAGACGAACTCCAGTGTTGGTGGGCTCCGAGAAAGGAGCAATACATACTAAATATGTAGTTTTATAAACTAGGGACATGACATTTTATAGAGCATGTACATATCCCTTATTCCATACTTAGCCACTTTTTTGAATCACGGACTTGCAGGCTATTTGGCTCAACATTGCACTTCTATTGTCCCATGTCCTCCAAACAACATTCGGAGTTCCGCAATATACAAATCCACAGACAGACTCCAGGATTGGTGGACTTAACATTGAATATGTATTACACATTACATGTAATATGTATCACAGGTTATCGGGCTGTCGGGCTCTAAATATCCACTTTTTGGATCGCGGGTTCTCGGGCTGGCGGACTCAAAATTGGGCCTATATTGTTCGGTGTGTTGCAAACTACAACCGGAGTTGCATGATATATAAATTGAGAAGAGGATTTGTGGGCTGGTTGGCTCAACATTGCACTTCTATTGGTCTGTGTCCTCCAAACAACACTCAGAGTTTCGCGATATACAAATTGACAAACAGACTCCACGACTGGTAGGCTCAAAATTGAATATGTATCACACATTGCATGTAATATGTAATACATATTACATATAATATGTATAATATGAAACGAACAAGCGGACGGTGGGGCTGACGATATAAAAGTAAGTGGAAATATGAACACGTGTATCCGTTAGTTCCGAACCTAGAAATTTTCCGAGGAACGAGTAATCCATACTAAATATGTACTTTTATAAAGTATGGATATCATATTTTATAGAGCATGCCCGGATTCCTCATTCCATACTTAGTCACTTTTTGGATTGCAAGTTATCGGGCTGAAAATTGGGCCTCTATTGTTCTATGTTCTACAAATAGCACCTAAAGTTCCGCGATATACAAATTGACAGGCAGACTTCGGGCTAGCTCACTCAACATTGCACTTCTATTATTCTATGTCCTGCACGCAGCACTGGGAGTTCCCTGATATACAAATTGACAGACGGAATTCAGGACTGGTGGGTTCAAGATTGTGATTGTCTACATGTATAACATATAACATATATGTTATATAGCTAACATTATCTAAAAACATTATTTTCAAGTACTAAATTATATTAATAAATATTAAAGTTTCGGGCAGAAGATGTATATCGCGCACACGGGGCATGAGAACTGGATGGCGCCAACAAAGGACCCTGTGGCCATAAAATTCATGAACTATGAAAATGAACGACGTTTGGTTGGACTCATGATGTACAGATATAGATGGACATGAAATCTGCCACTCTGTCGTCTGGGAACCCACGAGCATAGACATGGATTACCAAGTTTTGGATGCAAGATGTACACTCGGAACATGGGTAACGAGAGTTCGATAACGCGTAATGGGGAACCCGCGGGCATAAAATTGGTTAAGGAAATGAAAGGGCTCGGTCAGACTCGTAGTGCATATTTCATAATCCATGTGCAACACCAACTGTGTGGTGACCAGACTAGTATGTGTACAAACCAGGAAAAACTAAATATGTACCTTTATAAAGTATGGACATGAGATTTTATAGAGCATGTACGGATATCACATTCCATACTTGGCCACTTTTTGGATCACGGGTTCTTGGGGTGGCGGGCTCAAAAAATAGACCTCTATTGTTATGTGTCCTACAAATAGCACCCAGAGTTCTATGATATACAAATTGACAAGCGGACTTGCGGGGTGGCTGAGATTTTATAGAGCATGTACACTTTTTGGATCGCAGGTTCTCGGGCTGGCGGGCTAAAAAACGATCCTCTATTATTATGTTCCTTACAAATAGCACCCACAATTACGCGATATACAAATTGACAAGCAAACTTGCGGGCTGGCTAGCTCAACATTGTACTATGTTGGAGAATGTTGCATGGGGAGCAACATATAGATTCAATATTGCAACTTTTGTTTCATGGAAAATAAAAATTGCAAGCACCACTTCAACATTCTTTTCTTCGATATGTATATGGTCCAAAATTGGTACATGTTTTTTCACCAATATCATCACCCCATGTGTAATGTAACTTGATATGCAATTGTGATTTGAGAATTGTTTGTTTTGCATACATAATTCCATGTATGTTTCCTGCAAGCACAGAATATTGGATTGCATTGTATCATAGTCATTGAGTATATCATCCATGCGTGTTTTTAAGTTGTGTGTGTTAAGCAAGAGAATCGATAGAGATGAATTTGTTTGTATGAATTGGTAATCATAGTGCAGTTGTCATTTTGCGGTGGTCTTGAGTCATTCCATTTCAATATCAACTTTATGTTTGACTTTGAAGTTATATTTTGTAAGAGGGCTTAGTAAATATAAGGAGTCTATGCTTCTAACACGAGACAATGTTGCGTATACAAGTCCATGTATCTGAATTCCAACAAGCTGAAATGCAACATTATCAAGTGTTAGTCCTTGCGATATGTGGATTGTACGTGCACATTGCACATGCAAGTTTAAACAGAAATTGTTTTCAAATCTTTAGTCGACCTATCTTTGCGAATGTCGATATTGGCTTTGATATTCACAAAAGTAGGTGTCCAATCACTTCCAGTGTTTGAATTATATAGATAAGCCAACTTACTTGTTTGTCTCTTGCCTATATGCGGTTCATGGAACTTAATCCAAAGGACATCAATTTTTTTTGTTTTTGTATAGCCTTTGAGTATTCCATCTGCACCATTGACCAAGCCATCCTTTGAATCATAGTTATAGGCATATATTTCAACCAACATTTCTAATTTGAGGAAAAGATGCAAAGGTAAAGTAGTTGTATGTTCATGACGTCGCACATTTCCATGGTTGTCTTCTTACAGGTCAATTGAATTGATGATGATATCATCACCAGACATGAGCGATAGCATGTGGCTATTATGCATTGCAACATCCTTATTTGTGTAGAATCGGTAAGGGAATGTTGGGTCTGTTGGTGCAGGCCACAAGCACCTCCAATTGATATATGTTAAGTCATCATATGTTTGGTTGTTTGTCTGCATTCTATTCAAAATTGCAATGAATGTTTCATATGTCTGGTGCATTGTAGTATGCAATTCAAAGAATTTAATATTATCTCTCCAGAAGTCGTGGGTCACTGTTTCTATGTTAATGATAAGTTGTTCAAATATCAAAGAATCTTGGATGGGTTGTGCCTAGTAAAGATCCCCACATAATATCATGTCAATGTTTCCAAAGTATTTTGTATGCACATGTTTTATGCTTCTTAGTTTGTTGTCAATGGAATACAAGAACCGACTTCCAATCAAATATGCTTCATCTATAAATACAAGTTGGAGCTCCTCATAAATCTAGACAATGTATCCAACATTTCCTTGCTAAGTGGAAGAAACTGTGACTTGTTAAAAGGCATTAAAAATGTAGAGTGCACTATTGTTCCACTTGCATTATATGCATTTTTTCCTGTGTATGAAACTATTAGGCCCTTTGGTTTCATAGGATCAGAGGAATTGTTTGAATCATAGATTTGTATAAGAATTTGGAACAATGCTTTCACTACGAATGTCTTGCATGTTCCTACTCCACCTGTAAGGAACAAGTGCATAGGAGTGTCCATGTTCAAGTGTTTTTTAAGAGCAATGTCCTTTAGAATGGTTTGTTGTTCTTGATTCAACAGACATCTTATTCTGTGGTATTCATTAATTTCAATTAGGAAAGGATGTTTTGTGACTTGAAAACCAAGATTGATACGTTTTTCACTTCCACCTGCTGGAGGAAGAGGCAAATCCACTTGTAAGTCATAGGACTCGCAAGGCGTTCCAGTTGTTTTTCAGTTTGTGATTGTCTCATCAGGATTGTCATGGTTTTCTAGATCATTAACTGCAATTTCTAGATCACCCCATGTTGGATTAACATTGTAGGCAAATCTAGATTCATTGATGTGCACTATAGTCTCAGAGGCAACATACGCAACCTCCCATGTAGAGAAATTATGTTTTAATGTCTCTTCATTTTCATCGAACAGAACGTACAACATCAGTTTTCTCTACAATAGTTTTCATAGTTAGAATATTTATTGTATCTGACAAACCATATCACAGAGGGTTTTTTTCTTTTTGATATGGGTGCACCATTTTGTTTGTAATGCGATACAAATTATCCTAAGAAGATATGCCTAATAGGAGATGGACGCTGGAGGTAATAATCAATAATAGAGCAACATAGCAAGTCTTCTGAATTGTCAGGCTCTTTTTCTAGCAAAACCAGTGGTTTAAGAACAAATGTGCGTTTTTCAAGTGGAGATGTGTTTATGAAGACACATTTTCTTGAACTACAAGTGAGGGGCAGGGAAAGTGCAATGTGAACTGCTTGTTGAGCAGACATTTGTTGAATATTAAGCAATGTATTGCCAAGTGTGTGTATCATTTGTATGGCATCAATATGACTTCTTTCAAGTTCTTTGTGTATTCTTTTGAATGCACTTGTCATAGATTTGTCAACCTTTGTCATATATGAGGTATAGTACGATGCTGCATCATATGCATTGAGCACGTGTTGTGCATCTGTATTTTCTTTCAACATAATTGGCATGTCCTTGGAGAAAATGTTGTTCCAAATATGGGAAAGTTTTCGTTTAAGAAAAATTGTTGGTTGCTTAAGCATACATTGCATGGCTTGGATGTACTCATCTTCTTATACATTTAGCTCTGTCAAGAAGGCATCGAAGCTCATCAGCTCATCAAATTCTCCTTGTTCTAGAAATGAGAACAAGGATTTATATTTCTCAATAACAACATTGTCCTCTAAACTAAGTGGCTCTATGATTCTTGTAGCTCTCATTGGTGACACGGGAAAGTTGTATCTACAATGCAAGTTTTGTCGTTTTCTACAACTTCTTGTATGGTAATGTCTATGAACTTTGGCAAGTTCTAGATCCAAATGATCTGTGTTGCATGTTATGTATTTCTCCACAAATTGTTGGATCTCTGAATTGTTGTCAACTCCATAGACTGGTGCACCCTCTATCCACAACAGTGCGTGGTCATGTTCATTTCCCCTATTCTGGAATTCAATCACAAAAAAATAGTCTGATATTTTTTCAAAAAATGTTTCATCATGGCATATCAATTGTCTCAAAGCATTTATTCTATGTTTATAGTAGCGAGTACATGTCACTGAGTCTTTTCTTATGAGGTAGTCAATGTCATTGTTTTCCACTGTATCGGTTTGTTGTTTATGTTTCATGTTCCTATGCAGGTCAGATACGACAGCTACCAATGGATCCCAGCAATGCTTCACACTTGTAAATGCGATGAAAAATGTTGGTGGGACTAATTGTCGGATCATTGCAAAAACAATTTTTGTGTTTTGTTGCAAATAGTCAAGAGAGGTGTGAATGTTTTTGAAATCTATGTATCCAATATCAGATTTCAATATTTTTTTTCTAGGTTTACTTTGTACTTGACATCCTTGGCCAACAACTTTCTTACTTGTAACTGGCCTTTTCTTATTTAGACCCACATGCAGGAGAGAACTTGCTCTATTATTATGCAGATTGTTTTGAAAAACAAATTTGTTATGTGATAGGAGAAGTCACCACTTGAATGTAGCAACTCCCATCGGACCATTTTATGATAACTGAATCATTTTGTAATGTTAGTGGCACGTGGATCTCCATAGAAGAGTGTTGGAAAGTTCATTTCCTCAGCGAATTTGTCCTTGAATATTCCAAGTGGACGTTGCCCCTCAGCAAGTGCGATTTCGACAATCTTGTCTTGAAAGTCATGAATGCATTGTGAATCAGTGAATCCATGCACCAATGTCTCAATAGGTGTTTCATTCTCTGATTCATCACTTGTATCAAATTCACTAGCATTTTCGAGAGTCTCTGCAGAGTTGGCATCCTCTTCTACAAGAACATTGTTTCAGTTGTCATTTATACAATTTTTTTGTGGTTTGTATGGCGCCCTGGAACATAATTCCTTTAATGCTTTCATAACTTTATGCACACGCACTTTGCCTGTCTGATAGGCATTTTTGTATCACAAACGTCTTTTCAGAGACACAACAATTGTCATTGTATCGCTAATGAATTGTGGCAAGGATTTTTGCACAACATCTAGCTTAACATGCACATTAATAATTGATCCTGTTAAGCCCATCTAGGGTCGTTTATAGCCCCAGGGCCTGATTTGTGAAAATGAAATTCACAGAGACACGCGTCTCTCCTCAAGTTTCGTAAGTGCACTTACATTTGGTAGTGGTGTATTACATCTTATTTGGTTAGGGGTTGCAAATTATGGCAGTTTTCCATTTTCAAGCGACCATTTGCATGGAAGACAAAATTTTCCACTAAAAAATGGTTTATCGTGCATTGTCAAGTAGAGGTATTCAGCTTGCAAATCAGGCGTGAAAGAGTTACTTTTTTTTGAGAAATTCATTTGTTCACAAATTTCACATGCAATGTAAGGAGTGTCTTTAATTTGTTTGATGTAGGTCTGTCTTACATTTTTCTTTCGCAGGGAAGTATGGGTAGAAAGTGTTTGGTGGTTTTCATTGGTAGTAGTGCATGGTGTTGCTTCTAGCCCACGAAATGTGACAGTTGCATGACCATTCTGAGATATGTGACCGTACATGTTTCTATTGTGTTGTGCACGAACAAATTTCTTTAGATTGTGATATTTGAGTTTCTCTCTAAAAGGAAGCGTAGAAATTTATTTTTTTCTCTCGCGCATGACCTTTTTCAATTTGTGGTAACTTACTCTACGTTTCTTGTCCAAGGGCACGATGGCCTAATGATGACTGGGATGAATTTCACTCTCATTTAGGTTGTGATAACTTAGTCTACGCTTTTTGTTTAAGGCCTGTATGGCCTCATCACAACTGGGACGAATTTTACGCATAACTTTTTTCAAGTTGTGATAACTTACTCTACGTTTTTTGTTTAAGCCCTGTGTGGCCTCATCAAAATATTTTTGTTTAATCCCTGTGTGGCCTCATCACAATTGTGATGAATTTCATGCATGGATTTTTTGTTCAAGCCTTGTATGGCCATATCTCAACCAAGAGGAGTTTCATTCTCACTAAAACGCATGCCATGTGTATGCAGATTCGATGCGGTTTGGGTGGCATGGACATTGAACCCTGAACCACTAATATGTTGAAGCAAAGGTTGATAATGGATATGCGTTGTATATGTTTTCAACGAGAGAATGTCAATTGTTCGATCGTAATTTGAATCAATAGACCAAGAATGGACAATTCCATCTGACAAGGCCGCCAGACCTGAATATTTACTCTGAATATGATAGACAACCATTGCAAACAGAATATGCAACCCTCCACATTCTCTTTTTCATATGGCAGCGCCACGTTTACAAGGTATTCTTTCCAACTTCCAATTGTCGGCTTATTTTCTAGGAGATATGGCGAAAGGTGTTAATGCAAGCACCTAAAAGCCTATTGGTTGCCGCCTATAATTGCATTGCAAAAGGATTGTACAGTGTAAAGAGGGAGCGACTGCACATCGAACTCCGCTACTACCAAACAACCAATTGCATTAAACAGACTATCTCCACAGCTAGACATAACAGTTGTTTCTAGCTGTAAACCATGGTAGTCTATGTGATGCATAATCTTTTTCCACTGCGATTCAAGGTCTTTTCAAATGAGGGACAAGTAAATATGAGCTCCTTCAACATTTCATATGAAAATTTTTCTGTACAGTAGTGGTTGATAATGACCACTGACAACGTTGTCATCATGGAAAAAGATGCAATATGGATTGTTAGAAGCAGTTTTGTTGAATAGTAGATATCTTGTTTTTCTTGTCAATGGCCATATTCCAATTGATATATTGAGCCAGTTAGATAGCCACCATATACAAAATATATCTCCCTAAAGTCCCATCTCATGTGCAGGTAGAATTGGAGATGCGGACAATCGCATCTTTGAAAAATACGTAGCGACATCATGTATTCCATGCAACTGCCGAAGAAAATCAGATTCTAGTTCATATTCATACGACTCCAATGCCTCAGCATCTCCTTTTTTTAAACAACCTAAGAAACAATCTATCAATCCATTGCGCAGGTCGATCGAGTAATAACGAAAATGCAGTAGAACCTGAAATGCATCGAAAAGCCAATCCCCTACAGTATACGAGAATGCATCCAATCTAAAAAGGCCATTGCTATGCAAAACCTTGTCAATGTTGTCATGTATAATGGAGTGTGTATCTATTTCATACGACTCAACATCTATTACTTCGTTCATTTTTTGAACTGTGATTTTGAAGTTGTTTGTTAGATACTTTCAATTTGCATGAAAACAGAGAAAATAGAAAAATAATAATAAAAGTAGGAAAGAAAAATAAGAAAACTACAAGCGCAGAATTGGGTACCAATCCCCATATGTATCTTTTGACCTTCTTCTTGTCAACTTCAATCCCCCCTAGTCCCCATAGCAGATGACAAGAAAACCAACCCACACTGGAAAGTGAACCAAACAGAAGAAACAACGCAAATAAATAACACCATAAATTTGCTCAGCAGAAAGACCGATTTGAACCTATTCATGGCGTGCATCCTATAAGCTTCTCAAAGCCAGAAAAAGTTCTGCAAAATAGAAAGGACACGACAAAGGCAACAGGTGAACGCAGATTTCCGACCCACAGAATAAAAACATTCCTCGCGTCTACACCCCGATGGATGGTTCCCTCTTCTGATAGCTCCGAACTACTTTTCGAAAACCCCTCTGCCTTGCAATTTTTGAAATATCTATGGACGTGGCACCCGACATATGAAGATGCATGGTTTCTAGCAACAGAAATTAAGAGCACAAAGAAAGATAGTCTGCAACAGAATTTCGAGGCAGGCACTCCCACCATTAAAAAATAGCAACGAAACGATGGCACGGAAACTTACCCATCAACGAGGGATGACAAGAGATCAGCCCCAAAAACTGCAAACCGCAACAATAGGTCCAACAACTTGCAAAGTTGAAGAACAACAAACCAGTGAACAACCACGAAGAGGTCCAACTGCAACTGTGGGACCTCAACTTTGCTAAGTTGAATAACAACAAACCAGTGAACAACCACGAAGAGGTCCAACTGCAATTGCGGGATCTCAACTTTGCAAAGTTGAATCAAACAAGAATAAGAATCATGGAACGAACCAGCGAACAAGCATCAACCGTTGAACCAGTGATGCCGGTGGAGAACAATTCAACAAAATTTCACTGCAAACAACACCATCAAAAAAATGGAACGAAATTGTATTGCAATGTATTTGTACAATAAACATTTAAGACTGCCAGACCTCTTAGGTAAACACTTAAGACTGTCAGAACCGTCGAAGGGCGTAGCCCTGTGCAAACATTTAAGAAAAAATGCAGTGTGGCAGCCCTGTTCTATTGAAGCACGCAAGAATAAAGCAAAAACCACACATAGCAATATGCTAGAGAATGTATTCTAGTTAGCAGAAAATGGTAAAACAAACATTTGAACTAATGCTAACATTAATCCACCTTCGACCAATGCATAAGAAAATATATGATTCAAAAAGACCATATATGATCAAATACTTTGGATATGCCAACATATATAACATTGGGAATAAGACCTCCAATCCCTTGTCCAATCAAATAAAGACAAATATGGTACTTTTTATTATATAAAAATCGATGTTTTCAGTTCCCTGGTTCCAACAATAAATAATATGGAAATATTTGTGGTCAATGGACAATCTAATACCAGGTCAACTAGTCCCTCTACAATAAATAATATGGAAATATTTGTGGTCAATGGACAATCTAATACGAGGTCAACTAGTCTCTCTATGCATACGGCAGGGACTCATAAAACCAGAAATAGGGAAACTTACTAGCACAGCAGCAAAATAGTTGCTGGTGAACGCCGAAAGGTTGAGAAGATGAAATGAATCTTTAAAAAAATATATTAAATTTTATTATGTATTAACAAATAAACTGTTGGGCTTCATTTATTTGGTGTTAATATTCTTACGTGGCAATCAGTTAGCTATCAAAGTAATTTTTAAATATGATTAGGTAAATGTAAAAAAGTAAACACATAAACTGATGTTAATGTCTTTATAATAGCTAGGAAGTTAATGATTGAAATCACAGCCATTTATTTTGTGTGACTACTAAGAATATTCCAGCCATATATAATCATGTCCATAGAAAACTTATTAAGCACTAAACCCCTATTAAATCTGCTCATTGTCAATAGGTATAGGCCTTTCCACCTAATTAAAAGAAGAACCTTTGACATTCTAATTTCCACGCAAGATATAGACCACCACAACACACTCAACCAAAAGTTTTTTGAACGATATGGATGGAAGTACCAGTAGGAGGAAAATGGGTTACACAGATAGGCACATAAAATAGAAAACCAAATACATTATTATACGACGAGAGCTCTCTACTCTAATCCAGCATCGAGAGAAGTAGCATATTTAAAGTTTAAACTACATTTAAGCAGCCTATTATCGGTACAGGCCCCACGAGTGATTCACAACTGTGAATCCGCCATCGACGACGAGGTTATGCCCGCTAACATATTTAGACTCATCGCTGGCCAAGTACAGACCGGCCTCCGCAATATCTTCTGCTTTAAGAGTGTGTCCCTGTAAGTTGCCGATACTGTTGCAGAAGCCTTCCATGGCAGCCCTATCCTCTTCCGATATGGAGGAGGCATCCCCTTGTTTGAAGTACTGGACTGCAAGAGCCGTGGCCACGCCATAAGGGGAAACAGTGTTCAATCTGATCCCGTATTTCCCAAGCTCAGCTGCGCCGTTTTTAGTCAATCCAATGATTGCATGCTTCGAGG